>JH155225.1:0-40480 GCA_000226015.1 Mnemiopsis leidyi | reverse complement strand
AGATTATGCTGCTTGTATAGACCATTTATCCATGTCATTGCCGCATAGGTGAGAGTAGGTCTCACCAGCGCGGTATATATCCATTTCATGGTCTGAGGGTTAAAGCCCCAGCTGGGACCAATTGCTCTCCTGCATTGCAAGAGTATGCCTTTGGCCTTCTTGCATTTTTGGTCGATGTGTTCGTTCCACGAGAGTTTGCTGTCAAGCGTCACTCCGAGAAATTTTGTTGTGTTACGTATTTCAATCTCTGTGTCGTCCACTTGGAGTGGTTTTGAGAGTTGGTCTCGCCAATGCATCAGTTTTGCTGCTTAAGTTTACCTATTGCCATGATAATTTCATGATCATGTAGGTAGTGTGAGTGGCTTCTGCTCTGGTTTGATTTCTCTTGATATTTGATACCTTCCTCTTAAATATTTGGAATGGGTCAACAATTTACAGCTTGAAAATTAATAGAACTACTTAGGTGATGCAGAATAATTGCATGTGTGCAAATTGCACAAATATCCCGAAATTGGTGTCTCACTAGTGCGAAGATGATGAATTAGAGACAGTACTCGTTGGTTATCGATTGTCAGATTCCCAGATTTCCATTGCTATAGTTATCATGTTTTTAGTAGAGATTTAAAAGTATTACGATATAACCAATTAAATTCTTATTAGCCACCCATGGCATATGGTCTTTGTATTGAAACCAGGGTTGAATCTCTTATAGTCTGAATACTGAATGGCTAGTCTACTTTCTGCAGATCAAAACGATTGAACGGACGTTTTCATTGTCTACTGATCGTAATTCACCGCAAACATAAGATACAGAACATATAAACTATACAGTATCGTGGGGAAGTCGTAGTCTGAAATTTCTATTTTTGTTTTCAAGGGGTCATATTTCTAGATAGAGTTATAACTATGTTTAAAATAGCACTCATTTAATCCACTGATTTAATTTGGAACGCACGTCAGCTAGGTTTAATAAACGGACTAGACAAATATGCACTAACTAACCGTTTGGAACTACATAAAGTGCCATATTGAGCCTTTAATCCTTTATAGTTAATTCCCACGTCCTATTCCTCATGAACAATTAAGAACATTGAATATTCTGACTTATTCTGCAACCACTTTTTGTGTAAATTTTACTAAAATCTGTCACGTGATTCTATTGACACATTGGTCAGTAAACTTAATTCGTTGTTACTGGTTTACTTTTTAAACCTTGAGAGTCTAGCCGTTGAAAATTGTTCCGAGCATTTTTGAATTGGTTATAATCCCAATATTTTAACTTCGATAATATTAAGAGTAAATCAGTGACAGTAAGGATTGATGGTATAATTAGAATTAGGCCTATGCCTGAAGCTCAAAGACTAAAGATCGGACAATTGATATTTTGCGACTGAGTAATTTAGGGTACTTCGATGGTTTCCTTTGACTAAGAACAATTTAAATTCCTAAAATATTAGGTAATTGTTATGGTTTCCCAACTTAATCCTTATTGACAAGATCGCAAGTTATAATTATAGTGTAATCTATCCTATACCTACGGCTACAAGTCTTGTAATTGTACATAAGCTTAGTCCGCTCCTTAAACTATCGACATTTTCTGTTTGATTACTGTTAGTTGTATCACTCTTTTTCTCGACTCGCCAATACCTCAATCAAATCGCGCAGATATCCTGATTGCATTTGCAAAAATCTGTATAAGCTGTTAGCTGACTAAGTTAGCCCCAAAACAGTTGCCTGACAATGAATTGAAGATGTAAAGTGACAGAGACGATCAGATATCGGAGACTTTACATCAGATGGGGACGAAGACAGAAACACATCTGCAATATGGAGACACTGTCATGCTCACCCAGAAGGGCGCCATGTTGGGCAGCTACTACACCAACGATGCTGTTTCCAACATATTCATGTTGCCCCTCAACTACAAGACTTTGCCCGAGGAGCTTTCTTGTGTCAAGACTTGTGGGTGTTTCCGCATAATGCCTCTCTATGAGTAAGTTTTTTGTCGCTTTTGGTCTAGCTTATTAAAACTTCAGTAAGATCTGTATGCCAAGTTGGATTGTTTTGGAGAAGTGGTAAACATGTTAAGCCAATCGAGGTCTTTTGCAGATGAATCACACAAAAAATAAAACTCAAATAGAGAAAGCAACCTTTAGCTGTTTTTTTCAGCAATAGGAATGAAAATTCACTATTTATTGATGTCTTAGTATTTATGTTAGACTACATATTAACATTTAATAATCTAAAAACCAAGGTACGAATCATTGGAAGAGTTGAAAGAGGAGAAGAAGCGGAAGAAATTAAACTGGAACAGAATTCTAGAGCTGGAAAACAACCACAAGCGTGAAGAAAAGGACAACAAAAAACGCTTGAACCGTTACGAGGGTCGTGTGGTTCGCTACGATCACGTGATCCAACTGTTCCACCTCTACTCGGGGAAGATCCTCACAGCATCGCCCAACAACACTTCCCATACTGAACCTAGAAACTTCGCCTGCTACCTAGACTCCGACCCGAGCAAGCACAGTCGTTTCAAAGTGATTCCCGCTGTGGACGGATATGATCCCGGAGACCCGGTAAACCACTCGGACTTCATCAACTTGTACAGCGATCCTGATGGGTTTGTGGGAACGAGCGTCCAGAATCTTAACCCAGTGTCCACTCTCTATCCACCTCTTCCAGAGGTCTTCATCGGACCCAGAGGTGGAGGGTTCTCGATTAAACTGTACAAAGAAATTGTGAAAGCTAAAAGTAACGCACCGTCCTCAGAGACTCACACCTCCCAAAACATGGTCCTTGGAGGAGACTTGGTTCAGTTTTACAACAAAAATTTGAATCTCTTCCTGGCTGCGGATGAAAGTAACAATCTTGTTTTGAAGAAACCAGCTTCCGGAGATTTAAAGCACTTCAATTCGTTTGCTGAGAGTTTTTGGGTGATAGACAACGTTAAGGCTAAGTACTCTTCTCCCATACAAATCTGTTCGGGGAGCAGCACTGCCCAGGATATAACCTTGACGAACTTCGTGACTGGACAGAAAGCAAAATTCCCTTCTGGCCATGACCAAGCATCTTTAAAGTCATTGATCAAGATCACAACCTTGGACATTAAGTCTGGGGATTGCTTGAAAATGTTCGCGGGAAAATCATGGTTGAGTTTTGGGGGAATAGAAAGTGACGGGTTCACGAGAAAAATAATCTGTATCGATCACAGAGATCACACTGATGTCTTTACAATTCACAAAGTCGACGGAACCACAAGACAGCGGATGTTCAAACTGCTAGGCTTCAAGCTGCTTCTCTCAGTTATCGAGAACAGATGCAAAAACAACGAGCTCACAGACGCTCATTTGGAAGATATCTTGTCGGCAATTCAAGAGATGCACAGCTTTATCGAGGGGTTGAAAAAGAAAACGGAGATCTACGAAAATTGCTTTGCATTGGGCATCACGACGTTATGTTTTAACATCTGTAACATGCTAATACCCAGAATGCAGGAAGGACAGGGGTTCAAGAGGGATGTTGAGTGGTTAGTTATCCTGATCAGAGGTATGATGAAACACACTGGGGAACTTCTAGACAACCCTGGTCTCGACCTCACAAGGAACCTGTTCATCGACAAGTCGGGGGTCGGATTGGAGGCATTTCTAAACATCATCCGACACAACGTTAACTTGGTGTCTCTCATCCCAACAGATCTTGTAGAGAGCATTGTTGAGGACTATACCACCTCCGGGAAACCTATTTACCTGAAGGTGCTCAGAAAGCTCTGCAAGTGTAAGAGACAAGCTGTGACAAGCAATCAGAATGTAATTATCAAGTCGTTGTTGGGGAGCAAGCTTCATCAGCGGTTTGTAAAGATTCAGCACACTAAAAGTCAAGTTAGCGTCAGATATGGCAATGACTGGATTCCCTTGACAGACCTTAGCGAACGTCAGAACAGTCAGAATTTTAAGGATTTCCTGAGTCAACTTGACTTGATCAGAAACATGTTATTTGGAAAGAACTTTGTCGGCAAATCCTTGATTGTGGGCAAGTACAATATGTTCAGTGAGGATGAGTGCGTGGATGTGATTACAAACGAGAAAATCGATGTCGAGGTAAGGGTTATTCTAGTTAAACACAAGTTCTGCACTACGAAAATGTCAACCTCGAAATAAAACTTTGTAGGCGAAGATGAAAAAAAAGCTCACATCGATCCTGGATGCATAGTGCCTACTTAAGCTAATCAAAGTATTTCAGATCCGAAGTAGATACATTAAAATATTGGTAGCAGCTCATATCGACCATCAGATAAGAACGGCAACTTTTGAACCACGAATGTTATCCTACCAGCCTGCCAAAAAGGCACCAGAAGAACCACCCCTGAAAAAGGACATATACTCCGTGCTTGATAAGTGGCTGATAAAATACGTTGAGAACAACACGAATGTTATAACTTCGCAAGAGGTAGAAACCAGACAACCATTTGTATAGTTTCTATTTTCTAATCTAGTTGGAATCTTCCCCAAAACAAAAAACCACTGTTTTAGAAAAATTCAGCACTTAAGATATGAGCACATGAAAATATAAACAATTTTATTCATTGCAGGAAAACAATCAATTCAAGAACAGTGTGATAATGTTGGTTGAGTACATGTTCAGAAAAGAAGACCTTGATATTAGCAGCAGTCACCTAGAGAGGTGCTTAACAGGAACACTTTAACCCAACATGAACACTTGTACCCAACATAAACAATTGTACCCAACATGAAAACTTGTACCCAGCATATACACTTGTACCCAACTTGTACCCAACATGAACACTTGTACCCAACATGAACACTTGTACCCAACATGAACACTTGTACCCAACATGAATTCTTGTACCCAACATGAAACTTGTACCCAATATGAACACTTGTACTCAACATGAACACATGTACCCAACATGAACTCTTGTACCCAACATGAACATTTGGCACTTGCACCCAACATGAGCACTTGTACCCAACACGAACAGGCAACCTTTTACTGGCAACGTTGTAACCTGATTGCAAAAATAAAGTTTTGTTTACCTTACCAGTTAACATGAGACATATCAGATACATCAAAGCATTGACTAAGTGGTTAGACGGGAGATTGGACAAGTACTACGAGGAGGAGCACGACAGTGCCAGCAAGGACGTCTTCAGGAGAATCTTCAGGTGAGGATACTTTGTATTTTTACAGCACATTGATTGGGCCCGGGTCCTTAATACAGACTGCTGTAAAACAAATCAAAACCACCATAGTAGAATACAGGTTATTAACAGTGAAACCTAAATATAGTAACATTTTTTAGGTTTCGGAATCTACCAGAAAACAGGAAGTGTAACGTTATCAAACAGAGAGTCCTCGAGACACTGCACCTGGCTTTCTGGCATTGTCTGACCCACTTTTGGGAGAGAACCATGGCCCCATTACACACCGCTCTAGTGGAAATCAACTCGGAAGGACAAAACAAGGGAATGGAGGCTGCTGTGCAGATAAAATCAAACATATCGAGTGCAGTTCAAGGAGTTCTTCCAGTGATGAGTCTAACAGAGGCTGTCTCTAGTACTCTAAAGGAGGAAGGATTTGAGGTCTCTCAAACTGTGGCAGAAACTTATATCGAATTTCTGGAGGATCTGTTGAGCGATATCTACCTGTTTTCTGAGACGCCGGATATTATGACAGTCATTCTTGATACTTTGAACTACGAGTCTGACTATCTTACGACCAGGTTGGATGTTAGTTGAATGAATGAGGATGACTTATGGTATGATTATTGGTAACTGCGTTGTAAGCACATTTCCTTGCGGCGGTCGACCAAATCAGATTAGATCTGCCGAGATAAATTGCATAAATAAGCATGAATGGGCACAACGTTATTATGAGAATATCGTACATCGAGTCTCATCCTCATTAGCGTCTAAAGTTTGTACAACTTCAGAGCGACAGAACTGATGGTATTGCTGTTCTCACCGATACATAGACTTCTTGGAATTCTTCCAAAAACGAGGATAATGATAGCAGAAGAAACTTTTCAGACCAGAAAGGAAATCACAGAAAACTATCTACAAATACGAAAACTCGCCACTGATCCACTAACGTGAGTTTCAAACAGAATTTTAAATACAAACTATGTCAATAGGAGTATTTTAAGATGAATAAATGTATGGCCAGAATTTTGTAAAATGAGCTTATTTATCAAACAAGTCATAAGCCAACTACAAGGTCGTTATCAAAAGACTGCAATCGCACGAATAAGACAATGTCGGTTAGGAGTGTTTAGCATACTGGGCGGGTTAATGCTGTCTCGTGTCTGTGCAGATTGTCTGCAAATGTTTTTGACCATTGGTTAGCCGAACCCTTAGACGTTAAATGGCAGTTTTAAATTGAGCTAACTCAATCTCTAAAAGTCACTTTTAGAATAAAAATCTCAGAAAGCATCATAATTTTTATTTGTTGAAATGTTAGGTACGTTACTTCAAAGTTCTGTCTGGTCCTGTAGCATCTTCAATTTTAGAATTTTCTCTCAATTTCATTTATGGTTTGGTGATTTTTACCTACGGTCAGTAGCCAGAATTTGTGCAAAAATAAAATGAAAGCTCCAAACATAAAATCAGCAGAGGATTGATGTATTACAACCCCTAAATACACATTGGCACACTTGTTTTTTGTGCTCACTATAAACATATCCTATCGCTAACTTTTCTTCAGCGAGAAACTGTTGACGAGGGTGATTGAAGCAATGCACAAGTTAAGAGAATCGTGTCTAAACGAAGACCACAGCATTAACAAGACCATGCAAAAGTTCGTGTTTGATCTGGGAACCGTGAAGGAAATTGTGAGGATTGTCCTTGCTAACAGGGTCACTATTTCCTCGACGTATCTCCCAACTGATGCAAATGACTACATGGATGAGAAACTGCTCCAGTTGAAAATAGAGAGTTTCAGACTTCTTAAGGTAAGAGAGACCTTTTCCCGAGACACCAAATGATATTGAGATGGGGAAAGGTATTCGTTCCCATGCTTTACCTGTTGTAAAACGTATGTACAGTTATAAAACGGAAACGATTTTCGAAATCAATTCAGGTAGTGATTTCTGGTCTGGACCAAGGACAGGAGCTGGTGATGGAGCACTTCAAAGAGTTGCTGACAGTAAAAGACGAGGAAGGAATTGATAAAGAAGGAAAACTAGAACAAGCTAAGGCTTTTGCCCTCGATGAAATTTTTACTGATAACACAAACCTCAGTTTGAATGTACAAGAAGACGAAATTTTAGGTAAGTGATCAATTATAGGCACATAACAAACTTTTTGAATTTTGATACTAAAGGAACAGAAATTTGATTTTGTCATGTGGCAGAGGAAACATCTGTATTTTTTCTGTCGATTTCAGAACTTTTTCACGTCATAATTGACGCTGTTACCGGAAGACCTGAGGAGATAGACAAAAAGGCTCGGTTCAGTTACCTCTATTTGGCTATAATCGAGAACATGATCGATATGGAGGACTCTACCGACTTTTTGTGCAAGCACCAGACCTATGTCTTAAGGTTATTTTTTAAAACAGTCTGCCGTCTGGTCATTGGAAATTCCACCTGAAAGTTATGTGCTTTCTGTATGTAATGATTGGTTTGAATTTTGATTGGTTTGACTGAACTCATTATTTTAACCAAATTATTTAGGCTTATTCGAGAATATTGGAATGAGCTGAATGGACGGCTTATAACCAAGAATGGAGAAGAAGAGAAGCTAGTCGATATGAACCTGCTGAATGTAGGCCAGTTAGCAGGCCGTGATCTTGTCGATCTTCCATCTTGCAGTATCAGGAACATGAACAAGGATGAACTCCTCTCTGGACAAAGGTGAATACCAACGTTATAGCTTTGGTAGAGCCTAAGTAAATACTTCGGTTCCATTAAATGAGTGGAAAACATTACTTAAAATAAAGATAATATTGCTTTTTGGCCAAATAAAATTTCAGGTCACAAGTTAGAATACGAATTCATGAAAATATCATAACCTTGTTTATTCAGTTTCAGTGGTCTACCGCATGCGATCCCAATAGAAACTTCGGCTCTTCGAGAGCCTATCATCAAGTAAAACTGATGCTTTGCTTTAGCGATTTAGTATATTCTCGATTTACTGGGCAGAACGAGGAGTCTTAAATTTTAATCAAGATCCGCAAAAAATGAGCTATGTTTCATCAGCCCAGTTGATCGAGGATAACTGAGGGGTTGCTGCTATGACTTAACCATAATGCACCTAAATAACAGATAATCAACTCTTATCAAGCACTTTAAGTCTCTACTGCTGACAAAAGACTTTTTCCTGTCAAAAACTGTTCATCTTATGTATTTCGTAAAATGTGTTTGGCAAGTAATTCACAGGTATTTGAGTTTACGATTTCATCCTATTCTACAGAAGTTAGAGTATAAACATGTCCCAATACACAACGAAATTAACTTTTCAGGGGGTGGCAAGGATTGTACTTCACTCACATGATCTCTTTGATGGCGTGCTGTGTTGTGGGGGATGCCAAGTCAACGGAAACTATCTGCAAGGTGCGTCAAACGTCTGAGGTCTGATCATCTTCATGTAATCTGAAAACGGGTATTGGAGTTAAACAACAAAGCAGTACTTAAGTAATAATAAAATAGAAAAAAGCAAGTATTTTCAATGTTTCTTAATGAGACATCGTATTCAGGAGCAATATCCTCTGACGGTGATTTTCCCACTCTTGCGAGCAGCTAAGAGCGACATTGTGTACTTCACTTGTCTGTCAAAGTTTGTACTAAACGTCTACATTAAGTCGACAAGTGTCGTGGATAGGCAGGTTCGTTATTAACAAAATTAACCGGACATTTGTCATATTCAATAAAATTGTCCATGCAATTATGCATGTTTTATATCATTATTTCAGTTTTACAAGCATATTTAGAAAATTTGCATATGCATAACCACTGTTTATTAATATTACAGCGACTCGCATTCTTAAGAAAGGTATAAGGTACCTCGTAACCGTGTTGAATTCAAATTTGCTGCAAATTTTGAATTTTCTTTAGCACGAAAATGAAATTTTTCAACAATTGTTTTAAAGTCTTTGCAGTGAGAAAAGGGTATATTTTACATAAATTTTAAGTCTTTTTACCGCTTTATTTAACTGGAGCACAAATCACCTCTAATATAATTATTCGTCATAAAATAGCAATGTGCGCATTTATCACTTCCAACTTACTTATAAAAAGAAGAACCATCAGTAAAATATCTTCTGTGAATAGATTAAGACATTTTTGAGGAGGGGTCACGAATGGTTTACACGTCCAAAATAGTTGGTCAATTGATGTCACGTGGTACAAAAATGTGTGACTCATGGCCTTTCGCAAAAATATGATTTGAATCATTTACCCATTTTAATAGTGATCGGTATAACTCGGTATAAATTCAAATCAAGAATTCGCAAGATGATACGTTTTTTATTGTCCAATAGTAGCACGTTTACTCATTTTAATGGTGATCGGTATAACTCTGTTCAATATAACTTGCTTGAATTCTTGAGTGCAAGTTTGTCTTAAACTTCAAACAAAAAAATTGGTAAACGATTATAAAATGCTAAGTTCGACGTCAGATAAAGATTATCAACCCCTACTGAATGGAACAGACTTCTAACAATAGCTGATCAATAAGAGGAAACATAGTTTTAAGATGCTAAAGTAGTAGGATTTTAGTGATTAAGAATTATTAAAAAAAACTATACGATCCTTTTGATTGCAGAGCAATCGTAGCATTAAGCTTGAAGAGTTTTTCTACAGGAGAAATGTGCAGATGGTAAGAATGTGGCCTGAGATTTACGTGTGCGATTAAATTCTAAATGTTTTATAGTGAGCATGATTCTTTTGTTGAAGTATTTCGAAATATTTATCATAACACATTCTTTCACATAGAGTAAGAAAACTGCGGTTTATAGGTGTATGGTAAGAAACTTGCATGAAAAAAAAACAAATTCATACGATAAAACAATTTAGTTAACGCCAAAAATAAGAATGACAACGCGGCTGAAGTGATAACTGATAAACAGAAACTGATTAACAAGCTTCCGATGCAACATAAACACATCAAAAACTAATTTCATGGTCGTTTAACGAAATTACCATTAATCGCATTTCTTGAAACTTGATTTCTCATATTTTTTCCCTCACCTGTATAGCTGTCAGCATGTCTCTTAAATAATCCATTATCCAAGAATGCATGTGATTTAAAACATTTTCTACACCTTTGATTATAACTAGTCTTAGTTTGCATGGTTATCAAATATAAGGTTTCTTTTTGTGGATTATTAACAATTACAGTACTAAAAATTTGATAATAAACGATAATTGATTATTCATAATTCCTCTAAGTAATGGTTCGAATTATTATATAAATCGATTTTAAATTGTTTAGCTGTGACTGTTTCTTCAGAATTAGCCTATTTACCAGAATTTTGTTCAAATTAAAATCATTCACTTTTATTTCTATTTAAGATTCATGTTTGAATATGTGCATGATTAATTCCCTGTTTATGAGTTTCGCACGGCTGCTTTTGCATCTTCAAACAAGCCAAATTTTGTGAAAAAGAAATTTATATCAAAGATTCTCATTAATAAGTCTATGAACATAACAAAACATCGTACAGCAATTATTGGGGAAAGAGCTGACCTGGTACGTTAATGAGGGTATAAAGCTCGTGGAAAGAGTAACGAAACACCTCCGAAGTTGCACCACCAACCAGAAGATGACTTATCTGAACGTTCTTGGAGATCTAGGTACTCAGGTAACCAAGGCAACTCGCAAATTCATCACGCATTCGTATTTCGTAATGGTGCGTATTATGATTTCAGGTTGACCATAAAGCTACATTTACGACCACCAATTGCTAATTTTCTCTAAAACTGATTGAACCCTGCAAGACAGTTTATCAACAAATTCAATCCACATTCAGATCAAGTTGTTGTCAAGCCGTGACGATGTAGATACAGCATTGAAGGACCTAGTTTGCTACTACGACTACATTTTTTTCGTTCTTTGCCCTATCATTACCAACATATTCAGCTCAGACAAAGAGATGGTTAGTCTTTCAAATTTGAGTAAAAGTTTTTTAGTTTCATAGTTTATTTTATAAAATTAAATTCAAGGTCTATGTATTATTTTGCAGAACTAAATTTTTGAAGGTAGCAGCTCATCTTTATTCTCTGCAAACAACCTAAAACTTCTTTCAGGTTTTGGAAACATTCCAAGACATGGACAGATTCAACATGATAAAACAACTCTGTAAATTCGGAAAGTTTGTGTCTCCGTTTCTACATCAAATGCTCTGGACTCTTCTGTTTGATGCAGTGCAGGCCGTTAACGTTATAGATACACACGACCTGTCAGATTTCTTCTTTTCAGACAAGAATAATAAGATGTACCAGTTTCTAAATGGTGGCTACTTAACGATGGTGAGACAAATTCAACAGCTTGACATTGACACACAACAATACAATTCTACACAAGCATTGATAGATAAAGAGTAACTTTTTCCGCATGCCGCAAAGTGGGGTGCCTCATGATCATAAACCATATGTATTTACAAATTAACCATTGAGTTTCGCTCTTTTGCCGGATCCAAAAGCAAACATATAATAGTGGAAAAAGAGATCAAGCATTAGTTTCTCAGCTTTTTATTTACTATTTTATATGTATGATTTTCATGCAGGTTGACAAGCCAGTAGTGTTTAACAAAGAAGTCCAAGATGTAATGGACTTACTGCTAAAGAAGACCGGGTACAGGTTAAAAGAAGCATACACCAAGAAAATTATGAAGGAAAACAAGGAAGCTTCCATTAATGCATCTTTTTATAAGATAGCAAAGGCATTAAAATGTGTGAGTTATGCTACTATCGAATAAACTGAATGCAGGTATGATCAAATATAATCAAGAAAAAGAATCAAAATTGGATGGTTATAACTCAATAGAGAACGGTATTTCTAAGGAGGTGTCTCAAATTTAGGGGGAATTAATTTAAGGTCTTATATTAATGCTCCTACCTTTGTTTTTTCAAGGTCAATCTGTATCCGTTGTTTTTAAAAGGTCAATCTGTATCCATTCGACCATGTGGGAGAACTTATAAAGCAGGGTGAAAATATTTTAAGAAATGAGGTTTAAAATCTTTAAAAATCTGAGACACTACTTCAGAAAAACCATTCTCTAATATTCTTGATACTTACTAATGACTTCATAGAATTCTGGGTGTATAAGTAAAGTTGTATGAGTTTACATACATATCATGATTGACGACTGTCGTCCTGTAGATTACCGAGAAGCAGAAGGAAGGAAAAAGTGTTAAGATGAGCGAGGAACTGAAAGGACTCGGCAGCATCATGTTTGAAGAGGCGGAGGAAACTGACAAAACTGATGCATTAAGAAACTTTGCTCCGTTCTGTGACGATGAGGTATGGCGGGAAAAATACAATCAAGTTGTATATTTCCCTAGTATTGGTACTTTGTACTCACCACACATATCCTAATCATTGTCAGAGTCGATTCAAAGAAATGCAATTTTGTTAGTATGCTTTGCGTGTCACTCTCAATTATATCAGATCAAACGTACCAAATTATCTCAACTAATCTGATTTATTGAAATGAATTGAGATAATATAATTTTATAAAAGAAATAAGAATTTGACAGTAGTAATCATGAGAAATCAAAACTAAGAATATACATTTCTAAAGGAAGATGATTTCGATACCCACGAACCTGTGCCTCAACTTGGCAAGATCATCAGCAAAGTTGAGACCGAGGAATGCTCCGACTACACCACGATCAGACTCATCAACGTTTTTGCTGCCCTAGCTGAAGATAGCAATCGAACTCGGGTGAGTTACTTATCTTTGTAGTCGTAACTACCTTTGACCATTAGACCATTCAATAATTTTCTTTGTCGTATTGGTTTACAAAACATAGAATTAATTCAAGCTGATATAGAGATTCTTCTTGTCTAATAACCCATACTAAGGATTTGAACAAGGAATTAAACGATATGCCAACGAGTAAAGGAAAATTCAAAATTGCCGTAAGTTGTGGCTGTTAAACCAGCTGCTAATCAGCATGTGCTAATGGCTGTCAATGTTAAGGAAAATGCAGGCTCATAAACAATATCAATTAGGGGGGCGAACATATCGTCAATACGAACTGGCAAAGGGTTCACTGTCGGGAAGTAATCATACATGTTATTTACTTTAACCTCTTTCTTCATGTGGGCTAGTCTATTAGTATTGAAGTAATTCTTATTATGCTTTTCATGAAACTTCTTTACGTGGGCTTATGTATAATGATTTGATAAATAGAATTCGGCGACGTTTGGCCGCAGGAATTTATTATCATATCACAGTTTATTCGATTATCAACGATTTAATAATCATTACATTGATCTGAACCATGCATGTAATCAATCTTTGTGCTTTGGCAACACAGTAAGATACATCTGTGACTAGCTGCATGTTTAAAGCCTTGCCCATTCCTTTAATAGACAAGGCTTAAAAGTTAAGACTAAACTGTGCTACATTATATTATTTCCGTTCAAATTCTGAAATCAAAACATGCACTGAATGCTGATTAAACCTAAGAAAATCGATATTTCATTTTTCAAAGATTGCTCCGGCACCGTCGAAACAACAAATATTCATAAAGGAAGACACGTTTCAGCGATCCTGAAAATGCTAATTATCCCTCAGTGCTCTCCAGCGACATCCCTCCTCCACCTGGGCCTAACAGAGGCTATGGGAAGTCTCATGTCGTCCTGTGAGAACGACCACATACAGCAGGCAGTTACCGAATGTCTTCTGTCCTTGCTCCAGATCCCCACTACCAAGAACAGGTATGTTGGTGAAGTGTCATGTGAGTCTGAACTGTGTGAAGCAGACTTTTTATTTGTCGTTGTGTCTCTGTTGGAGGTCATTGTGGATTATTTATCAAGCTACGTTTTTAGATGTTTATTAGAACATGGGAGAAAAGGAAAAGTTAGCAAAGAAAGGTTTGACTGAGCACTGGTTTTTTTGCATGAATGAAGAAGAAATAAATTCTACCTCTTTAGTAGATTCGATAATATCCAATTTATTCTTTTAGTTCTCTTATATTTGTGGGATCCAAACCGTCCATTATCGTCTGACGAACGATAAGTACTGTGCAGTACAATTCATGACATGTACAATCACAATCAGCCCACTCGCTATTCATTTGGATGTATTGAACAAGCATGCGGTCTTTATCTTTGCTTCTACAAAGTAGTATTCGGGGTACATTGTCCTTTCATTCAGTCAATCAGAGCTTCATATATAGCGTTGTTATAGCGCAAAAACAATTTAGTATATACGCCATACCAGAATATAATGACAATTGTGAATAAGACAATTGGGTATGACACAAAAAATGCCAAAACTGCTCATTAGTCTATTTTTGCAATATTTTGAACACTAAGATAGTATAATCCTGCTCACGCTACTCCGCTGGATGTGGTTCTTCAGAAGTCAAAATTTTATACTGTGCATCAGATATCTTTTGTATTCAGTAAAAACACTTGCTACGGCACATACCGCTCACATGATACATCTTCAGGCTCAGGGAGTACTGTATGAAGACAGATGAGCCTCTGTTTGAATGGTGCTCAGAAAATATTGTAGCTGCAATAGAGGGTAAGCTCGCCAATACAAAACGATATCAAAAGTTTGTGGGTTTACAGTTTACACTATACAACCCAAAAACTAAAGAATCTATGAAATACATGTATATATCATGTCTATTCTATTACTTGGAAAATAAATATCGCTTTATAAATTTGCTTCACCATAACCATTGCAGAGGCAGAGGTATTCAGTAAGTATAATACTTTTGAAGTGAAGAAACTCTGAGTGAACTTATCAGTTAATCATCTCAAAAATTCAAAACTCAACCTCAAGTTCGAGTTCATTAATGAATAAATCAAACTGACTATTATAAGTCTAAACTAAGGGAAAATCTTACAACAGTTTTTTCGTTTCTATGCCGTGGAGAAAATGAAAAAAAAACATGATTAGATTTAGATTATTTTAATCAAAGTGACATACTAATTACCACTCAAAGTGATATAATCTGCGATTAACTGCGAGTGCGATTCTCACTTGTTGTAACAACATTCATCGTCCCTTTTATAACTAAAGTTTCAAAGAATGCCATTTTTACCTCACCTTACTTTATTGCCTTTCCAGCATTTTTTGTGACTACAACTTTTGAAAAAAACACTATAAGAGTTGTATTCTATTTGCTAACTTTTTAGCATCTGCCATCTGCCTAGCCACCATCAGACTTTCATCTTTAACTCCTTAGTGCCAACCTTGAATTTTCAAAGGGCTAAAAGCTTGTTACATATTCATAACAAATGTACTTTGTTGATCTGTTTATTATTATATGCATCTAAAAGTATTCATAACAAATGTACTTTGTTAATCTGTTTATAATTATATGCATCTAAAAGTATGTTTTCAGGTAACAACCAACTCTGCATGATACAAGCGATGCGGGACAGAGCAGGTGTTGAAGGCCCTATGGATGATGTAGGGATTGTTTCCTCTACTCCCATAATCCGGCTATCTGTCCAACTCATTGGAGCAATGTGCGAGGGACAGTACACTGAAATGCAGGTTTGTGCTGCAGCCAGAATGCAACATACCATGATGTATTGATCAGTCATGGTAAGCAACACAAATTAAAAGACTAAATTTAGAAGTTAAGCTTGTCAAATTATATCGAGCGAACTCTCAAATTGAGAATAATTGTTTTCAGAACTATCTGAGGTTGCAAGATAACAAGCTTATCTCTCATAACTTTTTGGTAATGCTGATAAGACTTCTTCACTGTGTGAGATCGGGAGAACTTCTTATGGACACTATGAAAGCAATAAACGCTATGATATCTGCTAACGATGCTGCGAAGGAGACTGCCATAGAAAACGATATAGTAGAAATTTTGAATACAATAGTGGCTTCAGAGGCACCAGGTATTTTACAGTTTTGATTGTGACATATTGAAACAATAAAACTGGCCGAGTTAGGTATACATATATGTATCTGTCGCTAGATCGGTCGAATAGTCGAGTGCTTTATATGGTCACAGATGTCTGGCAGATTTAAGAGGCTTTTGATTTAAAAAAATGATTCTGATGATTCTTAAATGATTCTGATGATTAAAATTTCAGCAAACGATCCAAAAAATGCCCAAGAAATTAAAGCAAACGCCTATGCTCTTCTATCAACACTAGTTGAACAATCCAACATGCTCAATGAGTTCTACGACAAGGTATGATGAAAACTAGCATCCATTTTGAAACATTAAATCAATGAGTAATATCTTTATAATGCCTGATCGTACTCCATGGTAAATTTCCCATTAGGCCGAAAAAGTTAAGATAAGAAATAAATATGTCTACATCTCCATATCTGATAAAAAACTTAATACTAAAGGAATCTAACTGTCCATAACCTAAAAGCTGTGAATAATTAGATCCTGTTCTGAGCAAAATGAGAAATAAAGTAAACAAGTATTTTGGTTAAGCCATATAATATAAGAAGATTTGTCAAGTGTCCACAAAAAATCAAAACAACTATCATCAAATACATTCAATCATTGATACTTTTTTGAATTGATTTTCAATAAAAGATATAATATCATCAGCTTTATTGTATAGGTGAGGGAGGAGCTGGATATCTACACTTTGCAAAGTGAGATTAACAATCACCTCGGTATGCTAGGGGTCGAAGGTGGCGAAAAAGCTCAAACTGCTGCATTCAAGGGTTATGCTCTGCTTAAGAAAATAAGTTCACTGGAGAAGAAAGACTTTGTTGGCAAGTTAGACGAGGAAATTTCACAAAAACTCAAGGTTTGACGGTTTGTTATTAGTTGTGCAAATGCAATTAAGATTAGACAAGAAGTTATACTTCAGGTACATGCTGTGATAACCTTGTTATCTTAAGTAAAAAGATTTACTTTACTGAAGCCCAATGACTTTCATTTAGCTGAGCGTTCTTAAAATTACAGAAAATGATCATTAAATCTTAAGTAGTTAATTGGGCAAAGCATCATTAATGCGAACATTATCAGGTGGGAAGTGTCGAAGTCCAATGGAAAGGGCACCTAGAGAAAGTTTACTATCCGATACCGAAAAGTGGTCAAGTAAGAAACAAAATACGGGAAGAGCTCAAATGGGGCATTGACAGAAAATCTAAGTTTGACAAACAACGAGACTTTCTCATATGGAGCCAGGAGGTAAAGAAAGATTTTAGAATTTTTGACTCCTCATCAACATAAGAACATATATTCTGAATTATGATTAGTTAAAAAGATATCGGTTGACGGTTAGTAACAAGTGATAATCAATAAAATTTGGGAAAATTATCATACTGGACTATTAGCAAACTTTTTCAATCAGATTGTGGAGGACGTTGCCCACCAGAGATATTTTATGTCTGTCCCCTTTATCAGCTGGGTCATGGCTCATGAGTTGTGGTGGGATTGGCTTGTATTTCTCATAGCACTCTTAGTTCAGGTATTCAAAAAACCTAATATAACTTTAATTTTCGTTCTGTGAGAGTACATATCAAAGCATGGGGCTTATTAGTGAGGAATTGTGGTTAAGAAGATTCGACAAACTGAAATGTATTGCTGTTAACAACAATAACTATGTGATGAATCCGATAACTAAGACAACTAAAAGTCTGTTTATGGAATACTGGAATAAAGCATCATATGTCCATATGAAGATACTTGATAATTTTTGGCCATCATAGATTGAAATGATAGTTGGCAATGTATATTGTTATCGATACAATATTTCTCAGTTATGGCTTTTAAAAGAGTGGGTTGATGTGCCATGGGTATTTGAACGTAACAACGGAACAGACCAGTCACAAATCGCAGATCATCTCATTAAATGTAAAGAAGAAGCTGAAAAAAGCAATAGACCTTACCTTGGTGTTTGTCCCTCGGAGGGATTTTATTTTACTATAGTGTGTTTAGGTAAGATGTAATTTTCTACATTTTTGTACTTCAAACAGTTACAGGATTTTATTTTACTATAGTGTGTTTAGGTAAGAAGAAATTTTCTACATTTTTGTACTTCAAACAGTTACAGGATTTTATTTTACTATAGTGTGTTTAGGTAAGAAGAAATTTTCTACATTTTTTGTACTTCAAACAGTAACATAACAGTCGCTTAGGTGTTATACATCGGAGTTAATGAGCACTTATGTGCAATGTTGTGCATAAATGGCTTTGCAAGTTTGTGATTCTTTCAATACTGAAATTGAATAATGCACATTGCATAACCACCAGTTCTGATAAGGAACATACATTTTCAGGTGTGGTTCACATTTTGGCATGTGTTTTCCTGACGTTGAGCTACTTTCTTTCTAACTATCACAGAATCTCACTCAAGTTCAACCCCAACAAACGGATGCTGATCAAATGGCACTCTTTTTACCACTTCTATCTCCTTGCTCTTTTGATTTGTAGCTGCTTGGGCATATGGTAAAGAATTCTTAATTTTTTAGTTCTATACGCCTTCGAAATTACGAGAGTTACATTAACAAACATATAAACACCTAAGTAGAATCATCAACTATAAAACACTATCAGAAATATGAAGTTCAATAATGGAAATTTCAGGTCTAACGGAATCGCCTATTGCTTCCACTTATTCCATATAGCAACCCTGTTTGACCTACTCGGAAGGGTCATCCGTGGGGCAACCACTCATGCAGACCAGCTACTGGTATATCTTTAGAGCTATTCGTTTCTGAACAAAAATTGCTTATAGTTATTGTCACAGAATATCTGTCAAAATTAATATGAACCCTCATTTTACTTTTTTTACATTGCAGCAGCACTAAGCGTTATTAGCTACATTGCAGCTAACTCCCAATTTACAAATACAATGACTAAAACAAAACATGCAGTTATGCTAAGCATTGCTAAACTTCATTTCAGTTCTGTTTCCCTTTTGCGATTTTTATAACATATGCATACGCTGTACTGTACATGGCATCTGTGCGGGAAATCTTTGATGGGAAGGAAATGGAGTATTGTGACACCGCATTGCAATGTTTGACCACGGTTCTTCACAAGTCCCTTCAACCTGCCGGAGGGGGGCACAACTATAGGTTTGTTCCGCAGTGCTGATCCTCTCTCGCTTGTCTTGAATATTCACATAAATTTCTTTCAGGTATGCGTCCCTTTCGCAGCCATTATTGCGTACATTTACGCCATTGTATACTTTGGTATGTTCCGGGATATGTTTGACAATGAAAAAATGGAGTATTGCGATTCACTAGGTGCTTGTCTGATAACTGTGTTGAAGAACTCGTTGAGACCTTCAGCTGGAGGCCATAACTATAGGTACTACTGCTAAATAAGCCTAGATATCCTAAAGCTAGTGCTACCTTAAAAATTGTCGATTTTATGCCAATTTAAGCTCAGCACCCGGGTTTGACCTATATGCTCAACTCTCAATGCTCATATCATATGTTGGTGTGATATTCGTTAGAAGTAAAAATCGGGGTTTCCACATCATATGTGTGGAAGAATATTCAAAAGGACTAGGATCTTCATATGCATTGAATGTGTTTAATAGCTCAGTAAGGTCATGGCATTCTAATTTGACGCTGATCTTTTAGCTGCAAGCAATTTTCAAACTAAAATGGAAATTCAATATGAATTAAATCGACATGAAAAGATTTTGTTAGCCTTAATATGTTACATTTCAGCTGGAAAGGAAGGAGGACCTACGAGGATCTATGGATGCGTTTGTTGATTGATGCAAGTTTTTGGATTCTGTTCACTGTTATCGGTCTCAATGTTGTTACAAGTTTAATCCTGGATGGGTTCCGTCAGCTTAAGGTTTGAATGTACAGAAATAAGACATCTCAGTTTCCATAAACTACAAAACAACACCATTGACACCAGATCACTTCTATTCCAGATTTCATTTGACTATAGTACCTACTATGATATGATGTCGTACAGGTGATAAAATTTACTTTTTAAATTCACTAAACAATTAGGCGGAGCGGGAGAAGGCACTGAAAGACATGACGACGCTCTGCACAGTGTGTGGTCTATCAAAAGATCACTTGACCACCAACGGCATATCCTGGTCGACACATGTGGAGAGGGAACACAATATTTGGTCCTACATTACCTTCTTCTACTATCTTCAAGAGCATGATGGCCGCTTCTCCGCAGTCGAAAATGAAGTTCGTTTACTAAAAGGCATAAGGATCACTTTCGAATTGAATTTAATATTTAAATTGATTTATAAAACAGATAATAAAAACTTAACTGCTAAATAATACTGCCATAATTTCAGGTCCTTCAAAAGTTTCAGAAGGCAGATCCTTCCTTCTTGCCCTCGGGCCGGTGTATTTCAATGGATACAAAAGTTGATCTTGCGAGTACAAAGTAATGTGAACTCAAGGAAGAAGTAGAGAAAAGAACTTTCAATATTTAAGACTCAAAAGATTTAGCATTTGGTTTTATGACCGTTGAAACTCTTTATAGAACAATCGACAATACCAGCAAATTTCAGGCGCTAAGTAGAACTTGAGGAGCTGATAGTTTTTTCATACCCTTCAAGTGAAATCCAATGGCAGGCAGTATAAAGATACTTATGCACGCTGCAATTTTTATGCAGAAATCAATGCTGGCAAGTTCAACTTATGGTTTATGGTTGAAAATTTCAATTGTATCATGATTAATATCATTTCTTGGTTTTACATTGTTGTTCATCTCACATCAAGAAGGCGTCAACGATGTATAGCATGCGGAATTTAAATCGATTTATTGATGTTTATTGTCTTATCAACTGTTTAAAAGTAGATTTTGCCAATTTTAACTCTTAATTTTTGATGTTGATATGATATGCTGAATTAGTGAATTCATGAAAACAGACAAGATGAAACAAAATGTAGTCCAATATATAACCATGACCGCATAAAGCACCCAGGTTAACCAAAGTGCTAAAAAGCGCTATGGACAAATAATTGCAAAAATGAATAATTTGATAAGGCAGTTTTTAAAATAGTATGAATTTGTAAGTTGCTCTATTCCTGCAGCCGCAGGCTGAGCTGAAATTTTTTTCCGATGGAATAAAATATATAGTTACCTCATTTGGTGAGATTTGTATCACGCTCTTTTACATATGTTACGAAATATGAACAATAGCTGGGACTGGTTTTCTTTTTTCTGATACTTATGGCTCTTCTAAAGCTAGTGTCTCTCAAAATATAAATTATGGGCGTGAACATGCAATGAACCTGTAATAAAAACCTAAAAACAAGATAGGTCTCTGGAGAAATTTTGGAGTGTAAGGGGGTGATGGCATAGGGAGTAGAGCACAATAAATATCCACCGATCATCAACAACACAGTACGGCAGCTTCTACTCACTATGTCTGATCGTTTTCCTGTTTTTCTTATCTGCAGCAGGATCACAAGGACCACGGAAGAGGTGACTAAAATTATGAAGGGTAAGTACATGGACAGAATTGACTCCATGATTGAAAAGTTTGAGTCCCTAATTGTAGTGTGTTTTGCAGTTTCAGATTTGTGCATCACGTCACTTGCGACCAAGGCAGCCTCCACCACAACACACATTGACTCAGGTGGATGAAAGGAATAGATGATCTTAGTCAGGCCAAACACCTGAGGTCCAAGAAAAGCAAGTAATATAGAAAGCAGCCACGATATCAGTATTTCGATTTTGATAACGTTCTTAGTGACCGTTCCTTTGTATCTAGCTCCGTATATCACGACTAAACAGCGGTCCAGAGCGATGCAGGATAGTGTCATGTAGGAAGCGTACACAAACATGGTGGAGAGAGGTCCGACAAAGTGACAGGGGATTTCCCACATCTCCTCCAGATCATGGTACTTGCTGTTTTGGAGGCAGGTGGAGATTCCTGCAATGAGAGTGGTGTTGCTGATAAGTCCCACAAATAAGTCTGCTATCGCTGTGTTCATCACCAGGTAGTGAGCTTGAACTCTTTTCAGCCTGAGAGTGAAATGTTCACCTCAATCTTCATATATGAATTATGGAATTATGGAATTATGAATATATAGATATTAAGTTAATTGAGCAGTAGGTAAAATCACGTACAATAGGTGGCATCTAATCAGGAGTCAATAGTTTTGAAAGTAAAACGTGTATCCCACGAAATCCTTAGAATCAATAATGCCGATACAGGGCGCAGGGATTCTGAAATATAAAAAATCAAACAATATTCAACATAGAGAAATATTTTGATAGATAGAAACCTCTTGCAAGCAACGAGAACAACAATGTTCAGAGCGATGGTGAGCGGAGTTGATACGACAAGCAAGGCTAGAGTCACTGCTCTCACTGTCTGGTGATTCAGGATCTTGTCCCGAGACGCCCCTAGTGTGTAGTTAAGTTCCATCGCTTTAATAGCAGCTGTTTTTAAAATCGAGGTTAAATATCAATGATATAATTACTATCTACAGATTAAATATTGATACACTTTTCTATTTTATCAGAAAACAAAAGTTCATGAAAGATTTTTGACGTCATGATATCCAATAAGGCTAACTCTAAAAAATTTCAATATTTCAAACTTTAAATTGACATTTCTGTATCACATTTTATTGAAGAATAGTTCAAACAGAATGTCAAATCAAGCAGTGGTGGTAGATGGTTGAAAGTATTAAATGAAACTGAAATCTGAGTCTATCCGCAAGTAGAACTACACAAGGTTAACAAAGGGGCGCACTCCGCACTAAAACTGGATTAACACAGCCGTGACAGCTGGCTAACAATATTAATTGCGCAATGTGATATAAAATCATTAATATATTATAGGCTGGGTCAGGCGGGGTCAATGAGCCGTGACCATACTTAAGAGTTTATGTAAAAACGTGGATTCCACGGCGTATAGTTTTACATTGATTCATTGATTAATTATAGATAAATTAGAACGTGTCCCTGCTTTTGGTTAATAATTAGCCTTCGACCAATATGTTTAACGACTGATATGTGAAACTGAATACCATAATGGGTCAAATGACCAAGTCGCAATGATCAAGAGGTTCGAACTGACCATTCACTTTATATTTTACTTAAAAAGCAACGATAATCACGTCGCAAACCCACCTTTAAAGACATGCTGTTAGCCTCAATTTGACCTCGGCTAAATGTAACCACCATATGATGAATCAAAAGTTCAAAGTCTGAACTAGTGATATGTGAAATATTTTTACTCTACCTCAAAAGTCATGGCTGTGACAAACCGGCAAAGTCAAATTTTGAAAATTCGTAAAATTTTCGGCGCACAATCCTAATGACAATGATCCATTATAGAATTATGCTTCGCACATTATCATCATATTGTGCCTGGGAATACGACGAAACATACCTGCTGATTTCAGGATTTCACAGAAAATTTAAAATCATAAATCTTGTTCATAAAGTAATTCATTGCTTAGACATGATATGTCTCCACAAATCATAAAATTAATTTTACTTAGATGACAATGGAACATCGTCAATCAGACGGATTGTTCCTTCTACTGAAGAGATATTATAGAGCTGAAATGTTTTTGCGACCATCGATATTCAAAAGTCTGGTTAATCCATAGCTCAAATTCTCCGGTACTAATTATAGCCCATACGCAGGCATAAACGTAAGCCTTACGATTTACGAGACAAGAGCATAATGAACATCAGTAATTTGATGACCACGAAGTGGACATTACGTAATGTCTAGTCAATTTAAAATATATTCTCGGCGATACTCTTAAAATTACGATATTCCAAAATTTAATTGATCGGACGAATTACTTTCTATTTTAGTTTTTTTACATGAATCAGAATTATCGTTCAATAATATTACAATCCACAATTTGACAAGGTCTTGTATGAAATCCATCAAGTTATGAAATACCTCTACAAAGAGATGAGAAGCTGTAGGAAAAGTAAGCTAAGCACCGAAATAACTTTCCAAAATTCTCAAATGGAATATTAACCAAGAAAAAAATGTATGTGCTGCATGTTCATTATAATTCACCACAATGAGGTATGCATAATTATCTGATGCAAGTACCTTCAAAGGAAAACCAGCGTTTTCTGAGCATGCGATCCAATACGAAGGACCAATAACGATATCAAGCTCGAGCTAAATAAGTAGCATTTCCTGCAAAGCTGTCTGCTAATTGATAGCTTAACAGAATGCACTGCAAAGTTCAGACCATAGTACGTGGGATGTAATTTGTGCAAAATCATGATGGTGAGTTATTAGTTATAATGGGTGGTTTTACGTAAAGGCATTGCTAAATGATAGCATTTTGTCATATTAGGTATATAGAATTAGATCATTGAATTACAAGTTGCTTTGGATCGGGAAAACGGATATTGCTAATTTTTACTGTAACGGTTATTCATATTTTAACACTTCTTAATATACGAAGGAAGCGATCGCATTCGCCCATGGGTTAAGCAACAATGTGACATACAGGTATCCTTTTTATTTCAGACTATACTAAGCATAATTAAATTAAGCACTTTTTAAGGTATTATAGCGCTAAATTTAGCGCTATACCTTTAAAGTGCTTAACTTAAAAACTGCCTCAACTGTAGAAATGGCTGGTACTTGAACTGTGCAAGTGGTGATCAGAGTGGCCGAAAGCTGGAAGATGAACGGTAGAAAAAGTTATCAGAAAAATCGAACACTTAATCAGAATGTACCACCGTACCCAAAATTTACGTATTTTTGGCTGCTTCAGTAGGATCAAACTCAAACCCATTACGTTTTGGCATGTTCAATTCCAAAAGCTGACTTAGTTACTCAATATTTATATATTACTAAACTACTTAAAGTTTTGGTTATTATGTCTGTATTTATGGACCGCATCCCTATTCCCTAAACGAATAGGTTCATTGATTTCAGTTGAAATTAGCGTAAATAAATTAACTCCGACTGTTTTTAGAGGTCTTCATGGGACTTTTTTGTTATGAATAGGACTATAAGGTATGTAAGCATCTTTTCTGTGACAAATTAGACACTGTTCTGCGATATTTCAAAAGGTATAACACCTGTCATTTTCTGGCTGAAAGTTTATTGTCAGGTGACAGACAACAAGCATAATTCTTAAACAACTACATAAACGTATAAAATATTCGACTAAATCTTATCTAATAAAACATAAATACTGATAAAAACAAAACACTGTCAAAAATTACGTCTCACACTTAATCGATAAACTAGTGACTACTGCACAATTACTGCTACAACGGTATTTAAATATCTAGGAAGGCCTACGTTCATGGGACTGTAAGCAGCTTTTATACTCTTCCCAAGCATTATTTGCTTTTGACTATGGTATAGAAACTGACAACAAACAAAAGTTTACCATCTGCTGGGCAGTATAACCGAACATAACCTTCCTCTCGACAAATTCCTTCTCTAATTGTAAATCTTGACTTCTCCCTGCCTTCGATTTATAACTTTACCACTTCCCTAATAACCGTAAATCGTACCTTCATTTCTTCTTGTTGCGAAGACTTAGCCCCAGTAGCTGGCTCTTCTCCCAGCTCTTCTCGTTCATATTCTCTTCTCCCTCACTATGCTTTTACTCATCCTCCAGTGTCTACTCTCCAGCTCGGTAGTTACCTTTTTATATTTATCGAGGGTGCCTTTTATCATTATGTGGTCACATTTCACAATAAAAAGGATTGCAACTGCACGTATTTCGATCGACCATAATAAAACCTTCATTCAAAACAGCTGCGCTTTCTAAGCAGCCCATGATTGCAACAAACAAAATTTTTGGAACAAACAATAATTAATTGCTTACAGTCTATCAATCTTGTCCGTCTATCAGAGCTCAGTAGATCACGATACTCTTAAGCATTTAAATAAAAAAGTAGGGAGTTGACTTGGGCTATTGCTCATAAAGCCTCCATTACAATTCTAGAATTTCAGAGTTCTTACATCTTTTGCTATATTTTCAATGGTACTAATGATGTCAATTACGAAGGTACTCTACCTCCTAATGTTGAAGATATAATTTGAGGTTCGCTACAATTTCCATCGCTTGTCTGACTGTTTTGGGAAAATTTTCATTTGCAATTGCTATTATTCATAAGTTGTTCCGCTCCATCAAAAACTTGCAATGACTAAATTACACTACGCAAGTTCAAAGATGAATCAGTTTGAATATTGAGTATTGGCCAAACTCAAAAGAACGATCAGGCAATGTGATTCACAACCAATGCTTGATGTTATTTACGGTGCCGGCCGCTGTACATACTCATATAGAGATATATGTGATAATATTACTGTTATTGCCGCATGTAAAGTTAATGCTTCCTGGAGGATCAAGATGTACTTGTTGGCTCCAAAACTCGCATATTCACACAATAAAATGTGGACAAAGTATTGCCATAAGCTAATGCCAAACTTCCTAAAACCTAACTCGACAATTCGACATGGCAAAATGGCATTAGTTGGTTAATAGATGGTATAACGTTCATATAATAATAAAGCTGTACACTTGACTATGTGCAAAAGAATAAAAATGACAATCTGAGAAAATGATGAGCATCAATTTCCTTAAAGATATAATCTTGATAAAACTTGCTTGTTACAATAGATCATTATAAAATTCTGTAAGTTTAGCTGTAAGTCCTATAGCATATTATTCAATGTTCGTTAATTTCTGGACACGTGACTGGACGTCCTTAAAGTTGCAGAAAGAGCTGAACGTTATTTAACTAAAACCGGACCACGAACAATTAAATTGACACGGCGCTAACTAATGTCGCACAACGAGAACCATCTCAGTAAAGCTCCATAAAAATCGGACCATCCCTCTTTGCAGCAGGTGTCGAGTAATGAACATGATATCGAAATGTTATCACATCAAGTCAGCCTTAGTTGTTTTGGAGGCGTAACCTGCGAAAATTCTCGTTGTTGCAGTTGCTAATGATCCCACGTGTTCTCAGCAGAAACATTCTCAAATGACCGTCGTTATCCAATCATGATTTATTTGGCGAGTATATATTTTATAGTAGGTGGACAAAAGAAACGTTGTAGTCAGTAGTAATTGACACTTTGAAGAATAACAATACAATTATAAATCTATCAATAAGTTATCTTCGAAGGCCCGTGATGATATGACTCAAATCTAAAACTAAGGGTTCCACTATGGCTGCATTTGACCAGGTGTGGTGTATTTTGACCTCTCGGCACAGCCATCAGGAATAAATTTGCCTCCTTTACGCTAGTTAGCATAATTAGCACATAGACCTCTCCCTGAGTCTGACCTGGGTTCCTATCTTCGGATACAGAGTCATTTTAAACTGCGGATCAATTTCCTGATAGGATGGTGCCCTCAGTTCGAAGGTTTGAAGAATCTGACCTAAAACAATTTTCATCTCGTTCATAGCAAAAGTATTACCAATACACTTTCGGGGCCCAACAAGAAAGGGTAAGTACGAAAATGTGCAAGGATTTTTCAAGAATCGTTCCGGTTTAAACTTGTAAGGGTCCTCCCAAACTTCCTCCAGTCGCCCTTGTATGAATGGTGGGAACATTACTTGGGTATCTTTCGGTATGATCTGACCGTCAATAGAAATATCTGAGCTCGTCGTCCGTCGCACCAGAGATACAACAGGGTACAGCCTCATGGTTTCCTTGATTACACACTCCAGATAACTAAGCCGACTGAGATCCTCCTTGCCAAGAAATTGCTTTCCGTTAAGCACTTGGACAACTTCCTGAGCCGCCCACGAAGCTACACCTGGGTGTCGGGCCAGCAGAGCCAAGACAAAGCAGAGCACTCCGGAGGTGGTTTCGAAGCCCGCTACTATGAAAGTGACAAAGTCATCAACCACCTCTTCGTCCGAGTACCAAGAGTTGTGTTCCTGGATCTTGAGGGAGTGAGCCAGGAGATCGACTGGAGTTTCTTCGTTTTGTCTCAATTGATTACGTCTGCGCTGAAGAGCATCGTGTCCAAGATATCTGAGAACCCTACCAGCCTCCTCTGTTCGTTTAATGAGGCCACTGTTCGATGGCTTGTGCATGAAAAATGGGTCCATCACTTCTCCAAAGTATCCCTTAAGCATGTCATCCATTAATCCAAGAAGCTGTTCTATTGAATAGTCCATCCTGTTTGTCAGATCCATTCCATAACCGATCGTCCCAATGAGTAGGAGAGCCGATTTCTTCATGTATAATTCAAGATCTACTAGATAATTTGTTCGAGCTTCTTCCTTCAGCTGTTCAATTAAATCACTCGTTATTTCGTTCATCAAGGGTAGCAGACTTTGAAGATATTTCTTATGAAATGCTGGGTCTAGTGCGTGTCGTTTTCTCTTCCATACCTCGCCGCCAACATTGCTCAGAAGACCACCATAACTGGTAAACCGCTGTCGGCCAAAGTATGCCAGACTGGCATTTTGAACCTTGAGCAACCCTCCATTAGTTACAAACATGTCTTTTATACCGTTCGTGGTGAGAACTACAACCCCTGAAAGTAGTGAGGAAATATAATAAACTGCAAGTGTGTCAGCATGATTAATTTTAATGGTGCATGATTATCAGACACATGTTAAGTGTGAAATTTTCAATTTGTTAACGTTATCGTTCACTCGAAAGGTGGCAGCTATTATGATTACTAGCCGGAAACTGCGGCATAATATCGACCGATAAAAGTTATAATCGAATCTATTAGAATCATCTTCAGTGTTCAGATTTACAAAAAATCATTATCTTATTTTATAATGGACTTAACAAAATATTTTAGATTGGTTACACAAGTACAAACTAGTCAAACTTTATTTGTTTATTTTGCTGACTATATACCTCCTTTCCAAAATAAGAATCTGCACCAAATAAGTCCGCAATCTTTGGTCCATTTTAGGTAGAGGTAAAACATATGGCCATCGTTTTTGATAGCATTTTTAATTGTTGAGAAGTGTCCACCAATAAAACTGGAATCAAAATGAATTATATAACATTGAAGTTTTTACATGGCAGATTTGAATAAAAGGATAGGCATTAGAATTTGTTAGAATAGCTACTTAATCTGAATCCGTTGTAAGTACTTCAGTCTACATACTTTGACATTGGGGGCATTGGAATGTGAGTGTACTTCTTGTGTTTGAGGTGTAGAAGTATTGATCCATACACTGTTAACAAAAAGAGAGCAGCAAGTATGAAACCCACGATAAACATCGTTACAGAGTGCAACGCAAGACAGAATTACTAAAATCTCTTCAGATGGAACAAAGGTTGTACGTGTAAACAAAGCCTTGATTACCAGTACATTCAGGATCTAGCGGACATAGTGAAACATGGGCTGCCACTGCTGTGTCGCGGTCAAATGCATTGTATTCGAGTCTTCCGGACATTGTCCACATCATATTGTGTATTCTTTGATTACACATCCAAGAATTATCCTATACTAAAATATTTGAGCACCTGAGTTACAAATGCAATCAAATCAGAGGTCTAGGCAGTTAAAGGACGTTCCTCTCATTTCTTGATCCTGTAGAGTCTCGTCAGGGACCCACGCTGTCTGTTCAACTTGACAGGAGTAAGTTGGTAAGAGCGTGCACCTGGGTTCAACTTTTAAAAGTTACCGGATCATTTATAAGAGTCTATCACGTGGTAGGTCAGTACGACAGTATAACAGAGGGAAGTTGAGCGTGGGTAGTGCAAAGATGTTAAGAGTGGTCGTCATAATCAGAGCTTAACCAAGTTACCATTGTCCTGTCAACCTGTCAAGGTTCATTAGTGGCTTCTCTTGCTCTCAATTTAATGAATTTTTAATCCAGAATGTGCTCTACATTGCTCATTCAGCTACTTCTTTAAGCGCTTAAAGCGTGTGCGAAAATTGGCGATAAAGCCATATTCCTAAAATCTTAACAGACACACGGAATTGCAAATTACGAAAATGATTAAGTTCAGTAATCATGACAAATCTGTCCTGTCAGCCACTTTGAACTTTAGGACCCACTAAATGACCATTTTTGGTGATTTCTGACAAATCACAGTTTTAGAATTATGTAATTTATCGACCTATAATTTTGCCGTACTCCTGCGTCAAGAGTCATTGAGCCGGCGTGACATGATGCTTCCTAAAATAACCGACGGTTTCTGCAGTTCAGCGGTTAGATTTAGACTTTTGAGTTAAATTTTCCAATCAGGAATCCCATTTCTTTTGTGTTCTGACCGGCCGCAGGGGTATGCCGTATGACGCTGCAATTACTCAGGCGTTGAGCCACAGCCTACAACCGCTTCCAGTCTTCTAATTCTATAAAGTTGCCTCTAGTCTAACGTTCACTCTTTATATTTCAGCCGATTTTTTTTTTCAGCAGTAATTGAGATAACTAAAAACAAAATTCGAGTTCAGGATCGAAATCATTGTGTCTTTAAATTCATTTCTGCCAGTGTTAAGTGCATAAACTATGAGTATGATTCAAGACTTCGTCTCACAAGTTTTATTGATAATCAATCCAAAAACCTTTTCGTACCACTTATACCCTACAAGTAAAATTAATCAAACTTATATCTAACTTGCAAACGCCAAACTAACCCAGTTTTAGATATCCGGAATGTCAGAACTCTTTTAGATAATTCCATGACTAGCTACACGTCTAGCAGTTTTGCTTTGGATGAATTTTATTGCAAGGAATGCGAATGAGTCAAGATCCCGCAGCAATGGCAATTAACGCTCCACACACTACTTTGGGAACTATAAAGAGAGGAACATTGCCGTACTAAGACCATATATGGGGTTTAATTTCAGGTTCAGATAGTCAACTTACATTGTTTATGGCCACTATTATTAACTCGGACCGAGGGAAAGCTGATACTCAATTTGCCAGGGGTAGCAGGTAGCCGTAGTTATGGTTACAAAACGCACCAGGTGGCCGAGGTTGGTCCAATGTCTCTTTTTGAAAATTGCGTTCCTCTTTCCGATTCATTTCTCATACTTTACAAGAAGTAGCTCACGTGTTGTTTTTTCCGCTAGATTGTTTCAATATTTGTTTTTTATCTTTGCATGACCATCTTTATTCGGTTTAAACCTGAAAATATCAATACCGTTTTTAAGATGCAATATTGTTGCATTAGATTCCTTTAATATTTTGTTTTATCTTGATGTCATCACCAAGATATTTGTCTGAAAAAAAGAAAATCGGTTTCATCCAATCATCCTACCGAAAAAATCTACAAATTGGTATTACTATTAGAAGTGGCAATGTCAATTATTCATATTGACCTAAAATTATTCCCTTAATTGAACAGTAATTTTACTTCGATGTATCCAACAGCCATGTGGTTACAATATAACCGGACAATTATATAGGAGCCGAAAGATCTCATGATCAGGCCAGCGCCGGTGAAATTGGCTTATAGTTATACTTTGATTTTAAGTAACGGGCACTAAAAATTAGTACGTTTATCTTATTTTTAATACGGACAAATTCAGCGTACACTAAAAGCTATACCAAAAAGTTGACCTCGCATTTATTGTCATTCTTTATAATTCTTTGACATAATTGATCTTGAAACTCAGGCGAGATTTTAATTATTCTGAATTCAACTTATTTATAGTCCTCCCATGCGTATGTCCTATATTGGGTAATGTATTTTTGTACAAGAGGTGTTAAAACGGAGCTTTTGTTCTGATCATGGCCAAGAGCAAGTGAAATATGCGCGGCATTTGTTAATTTCGCTAATCCAAATCTCGTTAAGTCGTTAAAATCATTCTGACAGTTTAATGGCAACACTTTAAAGACGTCGTGTCACTTGTCAAGTTAAGAAGAAAATTTGCTCTCTAAATTTAACCAAGGTTTCTACGTAGAAATCTTTTTATGGGCATATATTATGGTAGGTGATTTCCATTATGTCGCGAATTTTCTTTACTGCAAAACTAAAGCATTTATTCAGTCATAAATTTGAGCGAGAATCATGCTTATTTACTTTTTATAAGTTAGCTTTTTTAGGTACACACAAGTTACTTGTGGTCCATAAACTGTTAAATAGATATTTACGATATTTATGAGGGCTATTCATAAACAGCCGCACAGATTTCACTGAAATAGTGCCAGTCACTCTAAATCTATTGGCTTAGATAGTAACTGATGAAGCATTGTCCCAATCTTGTTTTTGAGACATTTCTCAAAAGCCACTGAACTGTCGAATAAAGACGTTATACGACCCGTTATTATGAAACTCATTCATAAGATTTTCCTTCTACAAACAACGGGCTAAAGTGAAAACCAAAGTAAAAGATTCCCAATATAGGCATAGCTGTGAGAAATTATAATTATTTATTATATAGGTAAGTTCTGCGGAGGTAAAACATCATTTTGAATTCTGTAAATTCTCAAGGAGAAACGTCGATAAGTCCTAGTCCTGTAAAACGTCCTATGTTGTTCACAATGACTGTGAACAACATAGGACGTTTTACAGGACCCATCGCGCGCCGGCAGGACCCATGCATTGCACGATTTGGCACAGTGGCACACTTTTTATACGCCGGCGCGCTATCTGTCCGATTTGAACGTCACACTTAATCTCATGTTGTTTACAGTAATTATTTCGACGTTTTTATGACTTGCTATAGTAAATTAGTAAACGATAGTACCGAGAAAAGATAAATCTATATGATATCACGGCATGCCATTCTAGATCAGAAATGAAATACAGGATTTCAAGACAAAAGCAATCAAGGCCATTTGTTTGTCTCAGAATATTTTTACAAATTTCGCCGTGCCGTTACAAGCTAGAATCCTGAACTTTGAGGTCATTTTGCGGCAAAAATGCTAATTCTTACGGAAAAAATTGGCGAATTTCGTTGAATTTTTGCAGCCAAGTTTGTCTTGATTCTGTCAAGTTTTGATATTTTTCAGAATTGAATAGGGCTCGAAAAGATTCTTTGTAGGCATAATGCAGTAAGGAAGTTCCAATATTTCTTATTTTTTTAAATTTATGAGTCAATACATAATTTGACCGAATCATTCAATTTTCAACTTTTTAATTTTAACACATTTTATACGTTTTCTAAAGCAAGTTCGTTGCCAATTCTCTAAACTCATGTTAGATTGAAAACAATCCACCAGTCAATTTTACTCAATGTCAAGAGAACTTCTGACATTTTACTTTAACAAATTTCAAAAAATTGTGGTATAAAGAAGAACACGTTATAATCTAAAGTCTAAACTGCAAGGGCACACGTGCAGATATAATTACGGCCTTTCTTAAAATCTCATCACAGATGTCAACTGTCTTTTACAATGGATTGAATTATACTTATGCTAAAAATACCTTGCAGGCACGCTAAGTCTTTATCAAGTTTTAATTGTGGTGGAACGGAGAAAAAGACTGCTCATGTTAAGACAACTATTCTAATCACGACCCGTGGCCAGGCAGTAGTGGCAGCGATTAGCACTTTTTGACATCGAACTTCGTGTACAGGTTTCTCTGTAAGTCTGTATTACTGGATAATTGTGATAATGATATTCGCCTACGACGCTTAATAAGCGGCAAAGCTAAAATCGCGGCCGGGGTCTTTTCTCAATACTGCCAGTGCCGATATGTTTTGGACGGTATCGACATTCTTAACAGTGTAAGTTGGTCGGCTGCTTTCTTGAACTTTTTGATTTTTCCCTTTATTCACGATTAAAAATTAGATAACGGCAATTTACAGCAACTTGAACTATTCATCAGCAAGAGCCAAGGATTCCAAATCAAAAGGACAATCTGTAGAATTTTTAAACAGAAGTCCATCTTTTAATGCTGTAAGATTCCTTATAGGAAATATATTAAAAGTAACAAATTCAATTTCGTTATCTAAGTTTTATTCAGAATTTATCAAAAAATGACAATGCAGTACAATTAAGAATCAATCATTTGTAAATATGTACTTAGGATTCACCAATTCAACTTCATGGTGCTTTACAACCTATTTTCGTACAATATAGCCTAGTTCATACGCAAATATAATGATGCACTCGTGAGTATTAAGTATCAACTGTACAGATGACCAAATTTTCCATGAGAAAAGGCCGCAAATTTACGTATTGTTACCCCGATGTTTGGAACAGTTTATTGCTATTAGTGAGTTATTATGATCATTGACAACCTTTTTCTTGTCTGACTTTGTCCGACATCCGAGAATAAAATATGTCGGGAGGGTGTGTGCTGTACAACCTTTTTTTAGATTTCTACGTATAGACGGATATGACATTTTTCATTTTTGCACGTTGAATAACATATATTTGCAATCCCCTATGTTGATCGACCATCCATTGCATGCGACCTGCAGTTTCTCTCACTTATACTTGGTCCAATTTTTCCAACATTTGCATATAAAGAGCGTTTAAATTTCATGATCTTAATTATTATATGGGAAGTGAAATGTGCTGTTCTTATGATCATGAAGAGACATGATGCCAACAAAGTTTCAAAATTATTTGAGTACAGAAAATTTGGAGATGATGATATCTTAGCGTATTTTTATCGTGAAACAAGTAAAAATGGCCAATCGCAATATTTTGAAAACTCGATAGACCTGGGATCGGCTCGAAACCGCAAGGGCGACTAATTCTCACACATTAGAGGTTAGGGGTCGGTCACATATGAAATCAGCAAATTTTCGGGATTTTTTACTCCCTCCCCCCTCTGTCATCATTCGTCATCATCATAAAACCTCCCATGGCAAAGGTAAATTACCATATTAATGACATCATCACAGTCGGAAACCCCCCTACTTTATTCAAAAAACTTTGACTTTTAATCTTTTAATTTGCAGTCATTTTTGAAATTTTCTATACTAAGTCAGTGAAAACACATTATTCCACCAGATTTCTGAATCAGAATATTTTACTTGAAAATTTTCCTTCTGATTTTGTAAAATTCTGTTAAAAAAATTAAAAATAAATCAAAAATTTTCCAAAAAAACCTTTAAATCCTAAAAACTTTTGATGACATCATCACTGGCCAAACCCTCCTCAAAGTATTTTGACATGAAATTGGGGGTGGGGGGTCCCAACTGTGATGACATCAATATGGTAATTTACCTCTGAAATTAAGGGGGTTTTGTCTTGATGACGAATGATGACAGAGGAGGAGGAGGGGGGTAAAAATGCCGAAAATTTGATGACGTCATATGTGAACGACCCCTTATGTAGTTATGTGCCCGGGTCCTCCGATCTTCCTCTGTACACCTTTGTCCATGAGTTCCTCTACCATACACTGTGGTCTAAGGGAAGAAAATAGGGTTCTGACTGTCTTGACGTTCAGGGAGAGGATTCGAGATGTAGCAGACACACTGACTCTGTTGCAGAAAAGCCAAAACATGTTCTATAATTCCCTAGAAAGTGAGAAGGTCCCCATCAATGTTCTGCGTTTGGCAGAGGAGGCAGAGAAAGGAGGAGGAGCACTGAAAGCCGAAGCGGTGTCAGGAGGAGCACTGTAGGACAAGGGGGGAGGGGGAGCGGAGTCATCTGGAAATGCCGAGACAGCATTGTCAATTCTCATTTCTCATATATCAATGTTAATCGATATATGAGAATATTTCAGTTTCTTCAGTTTTCTCAGTGGTTACTCAGTTTCGGTGACCAGCAGAGAACGGATTAATGAAAGTGACTTTTCCAAGAGACTCGTGACCGAGCGAACTCTATACAATGTCTGCCACACACAATCGTCTACGATCAACGCATTAACACTAACAGTGGGCTTTTAAGTCCCAAATCTATACACGCCAGACGCTGTAGAAAGACCGTTTTAGTCCAATATCTATAAGAAACGAATTGATTGATTTGGTTCAATTCTTATTCGGTGTCTTGTCGTGACAGCTTGCGCAACATTTAGCATGAAGTGGACATGGCTTCCACGACCGATTGCAGATTAATACACATTCGTGTGGACAGCTGTGTGTGTCACTATAAGTATAACGGTCAGTTTTTGAGTTGCGCTTAAAAATCGTTAGACATCTGAAGCAGTATTTTTCTTTAAGATTGATGGAAGACGACAGTAAGTTTTCAAGTAAAAACAATGTGGCTAAATTACGTAAATTTCTTGTTACGTAAAATGATTGAAAGATGACAAAGAAAGTTTTACTTATTCTTATCATCTCGTTAGCTTTGTTACATAATAAAAAACAACGACTAGTTCTTGCATGCAGCATTACTATATTTATAGTGCAGGCTTGTGTCGGGAATCAATCACTTATATGTAAAATGTAAATAGGTAGAGTTTAGTTTATTTTGATTTAGTTGAAGTCATTACCAAACAATCAACAACTTTATTAGGAGAATTATTTTTCCGTTCTCATGCGATCACATAACGCTTACTTTTCAATTACTGTACGCTGATTCTTCAATTACTGTACTGTGATTCAACTTTTTCGTACCTGAGTTTGTCGTATCTGGAAAATGCCCACACCCCTTCTAGCGACAAGTTGGAGCTAATTAGGTGGTCCAGACACTGAAAATGCCGGACCATATGGCGACGGTCTTACATACTGTCCCTGGAAGGGATCAAGTTACAGTACCCAAGACTGCAATAGTGCAGCAGTTTCTTATAGTTATCGCTAGGGTGTTAAGTGCGGGCATTGGCTGTGGAATAAGCTGATTGTCTTTTTAAGTGCTTTTTGCCCACTGCTTTAGAATAAACTATGTTTGAATGGGTTCCTTTGAAAAAGGAAAGTGGCGCTCCATTAAATCTGCGCGACTTAAGTTTTCGTTCGTTCTCTGCTACCGCTACTGACGTTTACGAGTCTTATACACTATAAGTATCTTTTTGTGGTATCTTGATGATATTCTAACGGTGGTTGTTAACTTGTAATTACAAAAAGTAGACCTAACAAGGAATTTATAAATTCGTTGACAAGTCAAAGTCTAGATTTATTATGCATTTATTTTGCTTTGATTTCTTCTTATAGGATTACAAGCTTTTTAAATTGTAGCGAAGAAATTAGTGCTCTCTCGCTTTAGGTTGTTAAAAAGTGGTTTTGAAGTTACCATGACGTTCTACAGTATTTATAGTTGGTATATAAATTAACCATGTAATGACTCCTTCCTTGTCCTACAAAGAAATATTATAGTAGCACTTAATTTTGGTCTTGATTCTTGTTAGAAGCAGAACTGACGGTTAGATAGAGCTGACCGTCAGTTTTATTTGCACTATTCTGAACTGACGGTTAGATAGAGCTGACCGTCAGTTTTATTTGTTCTATTCTGAACTGACGGTTAAATAGAGCTGACCGTCAGTTTTATTTGTACTATTCTGAACTGACGGTTAAATAGAGCTGACCGTCAGTTTTATTTGTACTATTCTGAACTGACGGTTAAATAGAGCTGACCGTCAGTTTTATTTGTACTATTCTGAACTGACGGTTAAATAGGGCTGACCGTAAGTTTTATTTGTACTATTTTGAACTGACGGCTAGATAGAGCTGGCCGTCAGTTTTATTTACACTATTCTAATGCCATTCTGCTCCATGTCCAAAAATATAGCGTTAAAGGTTTTATCGACAGTAATGCAGCATGTTTGTACTTGAGGTACGATCTGATTTCCAACATAATGCAAACTGAGTATTGGAAAAACTAAAATTTAAATATAATATAAATTGATCAGCTCATAAGCCCGGCATCAATGGAGGTGTTAGGAGTTCTAGCTGCTTAATTAACAGACACCTGTCAAGTAAGCGTGTACAGAAATACATGAATGTAACAGCGGCCCTACAAACTTTTAAGCATTCTGCGTACCTAACATTCCATTTTGTCTTCGGTCTAAACGTTCACTCCTTCTTTCTTAACCGGAATACCCTTGCATATTATATTGTATACCCTGTTGAGTGTTGGCCGGTCCGAATGACTGTGTTATTTTTAGGATGTTAAATTTTAATTCATGACGTCCTAAAATGTATATTTTTTTGGAAAATCTAATAACATTGTATAAGCAGGATGCATACCGTACCTGATATCATCACCCATTATAGAGCATTAAATTTTGCGGAAATTTTTCGTTTGAAACCAGCTAAATTTTTATCCTAATACCGTTCAATTATTTGCACTATCTGTTGCTTTGTCGCCAGTTAATGAATTACTACATGCGTTTGATTTTGAAAATATGAAAAGCATCGTTTATAAGACCAAAGCAATTCAACACTTCCTTGAAGCATTAATCTGAAATAATTGCCCGAATCCGCGACAAAGTTGCGACACATTTCCAGGAAAACCTATTTTGATTAACACACGCCATTGAAACTATTGGTAATTGTATGACATGGATAATTAATTGTAATCTGCAAGCCAGTCCTTGCTTAATTTGTCCTATTGAAACGCGATTTTAATTATACAAATTTTTATTTTGAGAGAATTTAGAAAATAAAACTTACACAGAATTTTTTTCTTCTCAGTAACTCGTTTAGTGCAAAAATGTTTATTGTTTAACATTTTAAATCTCACATCTTCAAAAACTGTTTAAGATGAACGTACTGTGACCTACAATTTTCACGCCTGTTTCGTTGGATTAGTTTACATTGATGTGATGATAAGCAATCGCCAAGGTTCGCTCCATTTACTTTTGCCCACTTAAGGTTAAACCAGATATCAACATTAAAATGGATAAATGCATTAATGCATTCACATAAAAACGCATTTAGTCATTTTATTATATCATTTCCCTTGGGGCAGCTCTACCGTAAAACCTATTGGTGGGATAACAGTGACTAAACACAACTAAGTGATAACAAATATTGCATTAACACAAAGCACATCAGTTTCCTAACTGAACATGCAGGAACGTTAAGTAATCCGGGCAATTATATACAAAGCCCAAATATTGTAACAGTTGCAACACTTTTAATTGAAAAGTACACAGTCTCCGCTGCGTGTGCTGCGCAGATTATTTTTGTCGGTGTTTTTCTTAGCAATGTTGGGGGAATCGAGGTTATTCAATGCTTTGGTGCGATACCATAAATGGTGAGAATGCTATCTTAGTGGCGACAGTTGCGTGTTACGCCCACATTTCTATTAAAGTATGAAGTAGTAATTATTAAGTAGTAATACAAAATTAAGTAGTAAGTATTAAAGTATTAAGTAGTAAGTATTAAGTAGTAATACAAAATTAAGTAGTAAGTATTAAAGTATTAAGTAGTAAGTATTAAGTATTAAAATGTGGCCGTGTTATATACTGCGGCAGCTGGTTATACTTAATTAGGTCGATCGGCTGGCAGTCCAGGTGCATTTCACGTCTACAGGAGTATCTGTATAGAACGTGTAGTTTTATTCTGCGCACTTGTAGTTTTACTAATTCTAGTTTTGCTGCGTAGATAGTATCAACTATAAACCGTGTATACATGATGCAGTAGTACTTGGTATACGCGAAATACAGTGTAAAAATTGTCAAATGTGTACACTCTGCATACATTCGATAGAGTGTAAACGTTGTTTACGTATTGTGTATACACAGATACTGTATACATTGTTTACGTATTGTGTATACACAGATACTGTATACAGTCGTTGTTCAAAAATATGCGTGATTGCGCTTTTTTTCGGTTTTTGCGACTTATTTGAGAAGGCTGTCGCATAAAATTCGTATCCGATATAGCTACATAATCTTTTCTCAAGTCAAGCATATGTATCCTAGCTTGAATTCCAATAGATATTATCTTATTAAAGTTCTTATGGAAAAAAATGCTGAAGATTGAAGTCAAAAATTTGTTAACATTATCAAATTTCTAAAAGTTCTCGGATCTTTCGATGATTTCGGTCAAAAATACATTTTACGGATTTTATTTACTGTCAATTATATTGTAATTCTTTAAAAAGTTTGATTTTCCTAATTTGCATGGGTGTTAGAGCTTTTTTCAAACGGTTAGATTAGAAATTTATCTGTATCGAAAATTGAGCAAAATTTCCAAAGCTCATAATTTTTTAAAATAAGGACAAAGTTAGCTAAAAACCAATCATATAATTCCATTTGTATGCCCTTAGCTTACGGAAATGACCCGGGCTATCACACCTAACAAAATCTGAGCAGCAGGCCAGATTTAAAAATTTTCGGAATTTTTGCAAAAATTAGCTCTATCTATGAATCTAGACCATACAAAAAGCTTCCGAAAATTAATTATGACGGCTAATTCATATAAAAATTTCAAAAATTCTGCTTAAAAGGCTTTTTAAATTAATAAAATCGGTCAAACGGGTGAAAAGTTATGGTCGAATCAAAATTTTTGGATTAACACTATTTTTATTGTAAAACGCGCAAATCACGCATATTTTTGAACAACGACTGTACATTGTTTACGTATCGTGTAAACACAGATACTGTATACATTGTTTACGTATTGTGTATACACAGATACTGTATACATTGTTTACGTATTGTGTATA
>JH155220.1:69402-82469 GCA_000226015.1 Mnemiopsis leidyi | reverse complement strand
GTGTGTGTGTGTGTGTGTGTGTGTGTAGTGTGTGTGTGTGTGTGTGTGTGTGTGTGTGTGTGTGTGTGTGTGTGTGTGTGTGTGTGTGTGTGTGTGTGTGTGTGTGTGTGTGTGTGTGTGTGTGTGTGTGTGTGTCTTTCTGTCTGTGTCTGTGTCTGTGTCTGTGTGTCTGTGTATAGTCGAGATTAGAACTGCCGTGTGGTGGTGAAGTGTGAAAATGAATTACGTCATTCTTGGGTCGTGTGAAAAAGGTTAAGTCCGCGTCCGTCCAAGTTGGACTTAGATCACGGTGGTCGTGGAAGCTCAATGCAGAAGGATCAAAGAGGTTGAAAGAGGAGGAAATTTGATTTCCAGACTAGATTTTGTGTTTCTGAACTGCGATCATAATATTTCGACTAAGTAATGAATTTAAGAAATTTTATTTTCAAACGACAAAATTGCTGTCGATCCTTACCTGCGCTTGGAGGGAACCTAAAGGTGGTAGCATTGCTGCTGGAGAAGGGGTTCTTTTCTTCGTTAGAAAGCAAGTTGGAGATGGCGTACGATTTACTTTGACCTGGAGATCGGAAACACCTGCAAAGATAGGATTTAGATGTCATTCTATCAAGATATTCTTACAGAGGTTAAAATTGCATTAGGGAGAATCGTCTAGGTATGAACACCAAGAAGCATGTGTAGCTATAAAAATGTACGAGAGATGTAGGACGAAACGCCTAACTTGGTATTTATCATGCCTTCGAAATCTTAATTTGAAGTTAAAAAGATCTTAATGTCCTAGTCTTCTAACATGTAAAATGTTAATACAGACGTATTAAACTCAAACAAAAACCCTCCTAAATAAACCCGGAATGATTTTCAACAGAACCACGTGACCTAACATTACCTGGGACTGAGACTGAGAGCGTTGACACTCTCCGCCTGGAGTCCTGCCAGAATGTTCTGATATAGGGCCGTGTCAATGCTGGAGGACTGGGTGGTAGTCGTGGGGAACGCTGCCGATCTGAAAGTTTCAAGATTGGATTATGAAGTTTGGGAGAGGAATGTTAGGGTTACATAGGGTTTTGAGGAGAGCTGTACAGAGTCGGGGTTTTCTCAGCTTCAGACCGGGTTAATACAACAAGACCAGTTCAAGATTTCCCCAGGTGGGAGGTAATCAACAAATCGGCAGTTTTAAATCAGTTGGGTAATAGGCAGTGCAATTAGACAGGGGAAGCCTCGCAGTCGCACCATCCAACTTATTTCAAGTCAAGAAGGTTGGTACCAACATCCACTGAATTGTTAAAGATTTAAACATGCCCAACATTTTATAGGAACACACAGAACAGTCCTAACATAACCCCCAAACTATAGGTAGGCTTGGTGGTCCCACCCTTACCCCTGCCTTGGTCTATACCGTGTGTTGTAGCTGATATCATTTAATCAGGTACTTGATAGAGGATGCACATGTGCGGTTACTTCACGAGGGACAAAAGTATTAATACCTTCAGTTGTATACAATTCTTAAATATTATGTATATTACAAGATTGTAGTGTGTAGACAGCGTGAGTCCTGTAAAGTGTACTACATGTAAACATGTAATGCTATGAAGCTACAGATATTATCTATATTAAAGTTGTATAATAATCGCATGCCAATCCTCGAGGCAGTGTGTGTTATCTAAGTCGAGGAATTTCTATAAAAAGTTGCCGTCTGAAAGTCTCTTGTCGTACCTTTACCCTGGAATCAGGGGTACAGTCCTGGTCCAGGGGAACGACAACATACTGAGTTACAGACTGACATGGGCAGGGGTACAGGCCTGGTCCAGGGGAACGACAACATACTGAGTTACAGACTGACATGGGCAGGGGTACAGTCCTGGTCCAGGGGAACGACAACATACTGAGTTACAGACTGACATGGGCAGGGGTACAGTCCTGGTCCAGGGGAACGACAACATACTGAGTTACAGACTGACATGGGCAGGTGTGACAGCGGTATAGTTTCTACAGTTAACCTATACATTTCACTTCGCACTGCGGCTCTGGATAACCTTGCCAGCTGGGCTAGACACAATGGGAAACGTTAGGGAAGTGGCCTGGTAGGACTTGTGTTAATTGCGATTGATTAGTTAATTGAACTTGACTAGTCACGGGCGAATATCTCATGGGTTTTCGTAAACTGGGGCCTGGGCGAGATTGTAATTTTAATAAGAATATTTTGCATCACAATTAAATAATATATAAACATTAAATAGTTTATCAATATATAAGATTAACAGATAGATGAAAATTGTCTTTTGCCTCTAGAAGCAACCTGACAAGTGAAACAGGTGGTTTCTTTACACAAAAATATTTTCGTTGTACTACATCTTCATAAGACTCAAATTATTTGAATATTATAGTAGTGTTGAAAGTATTAAAAGAAGAAAATTTCTAGATCTATCTGTTAACTCACGTCATCTGACACTTAACAAGGACACTCTAACTTACTTAAAGACTAATGAAATGAGGGAAAAACAAGGATCACAATAGAATATAGTGCATAGAAACAATCATCATTTTAAATAAAGTAATTTACTACAAACCTTTCACGCTTAGGGGCAGGCTGAAGAGGAATAGGACTCAAAACACCAGGGGGCAATTTGAAGATTTGAGGTGGAGGAAAAGCGAAGACAGAATCAGATAGAGGGAAAGCAGGAGCAGAAGCCGGAGCATGTGGTGATATACCAGGCGTGGAAACGTCCATTTTCGAGAGTGGACTGTGCAAAGCTGCGCGGAAGTTGAGTATTACTGGTTTTCGACATCATTTTGATTAATTTGTTCAACAGCATTTAAAAAAAGATTGTGTTCACTTTAATAGTTTACTATGTTCTTATTGATGCTAAAAACACACATACCAAATGTTGGGCTGATGGGAGATGATAGTCCAACACCCCCAAACTCTCCAAAGCCAGCATCAGACTGTATGTAGGTTGGAATAGGACGGATAGGTTTAACACGTTTGACGTCACGCCGTTCCAATAGTGAGAGTTTAGGTACTTCCAGCACATCCCTGAGAAAATTATCAGTTCTATAAATGTAGTTAAGATTCTTAATGCAATTGATTTTACTCAAGATGACAATTAACTGCAACTTAGTAATGATAAACTGCAAGTAGAAACTACCCACCTTGTTGCAGTGATATTTCTAGCAGTTGAGGACTCAGGAATGGCAGCATTTGATGAACTACTGCCTTGCTCCATTGAAACATCAATGCCCTTTTGATGGGTGGTTTGAGCCTCCATAGGCTCAACTTTGATCATCTCAACATAAACCTAAGGAAAAAATCAAAATTTAAGATTTTACGATACATACAATATTATAACCTACAAAACTTTCAACTTACAATATTCAAACCTATAATATTTCAACAGTCAGAGACTTGAGGTAAAATGAATGATGATAAAACTCTAAAATATAGGCTACAATGAGCATATCAATGACAGGTAAAGACGCAAAGAAATTATCAATGTAAAGAAATTATTGACACAAGAAACCCTAAGAGGAATCCCTAATAGACCAAACACAAGTACTAGTTCACTGGTGGTAGGTAGCAAGGAAAATTCTATGGTGTCTGTCACAAAGTTTATCTTCTATTACACTTCAATCAGCAATATGCACAAGACATGTGAATGCAGCTTATGAGGCTGCTTCTGCTGCAAAGTTATTTACTAAAAAAGCATAAAGTTTTGACACCAATTTTTTTTGCCAAATTGTAGGTTGTAATTTGTTAGTTGGCTGCTTTTGGTAATTAGTAGTTTTGGAAGATTGAAATGGAGTTAAATTTCACAAAAAGCCTTTCATTCCATTCATTATTATTGCTTGACAGATCATTATATCAAAACAAATTGGCCCTTGAGCTGGTTATGATTTTGTTTATTGTCAAATCACTGCAAAGTCCAACAGCACAGACAAAATTATCTTGTTCTTTTGTATCTTATGGCTCAAATTAAACAGGAATCTTTAAGTTTCATGTCCTGTATTGGTGCAATTAAATTGTTTAAGGCTGATATTTTAAAAGTAACTATTAGTATAAAAATTAATTGATAATGCTGACAGCATTAAAGCAAGAATTGCGCCCGCTTTGTTTGGTCCCAGGTGGACGCTTAAGAGTTCCATCGCTCTTTTAGACTAGACACCACTATGAAGTTGCAGTAATTGTAAACTAGATACTGTGATGAATGATGATATTCACTACGAAATTTTGTAAACTAGTCAGTAGAAAGCGCTATGAAAAGCAATGGCTAACTCAGAGTTCACCTAAAAACTATATGGCGTTTTGAAAGTTACATTTGATAGTTAACAGACTACCAAGCGGGAGCTTGGATCCTGATGGGCAGTCGACGCTAAAATTACAAATACTAGGTGAAACAGAAAGGTTAGACTTAATGGTGGCAACTCCGCTTCAAAAACTCTGCTGAGTGCTGCACGTTCCTAAAGCTTGGCATACCGTAAGTGTGGGCGACACAGTGTCGTGGGCACAGTTATGTCCTTTCTTGTTGACTTATGGCAGCATTTAAAATGCCAACCTTGAAAAAACTCTTTAGATTTCAATAGAATGGCAAACATCCAAGTAAATTGAACCACATAGACGCTGAGAAACTTATTTTTAGCAAAAAAGTTATCTATAAGAGAACTGTTATGCTTTTTATTGTTCTCCATGTTACTTCTTCTTTTAATTTGATTAAGTACTTCATCCGACATAATATCCCAATAATACTGACTGCTAGAATTCCGAATTTAATGGCTGTACATTCACTCTAAAATTAAAACAAAATATGTTTGATGAAACAAAAACTAGAAATTACTTTAAAAGATGATGCATCCTTTACCTCGATTTAAAGTAACTTATGTATTCCAAGTTAAAATCACTGAATAAACCACTGAAATAACTCTTTCACAGATAACATAAACCTTAAATTCATAATTCTACGGCCGTTTCTCAAGCAGATTGGGTTCTACAGAATTGAGTATATGCACAGTTGTCTGTAGCATACCCGAGAAAGCTAGGGGGTTCGATACCCAGATCTGCTAATCTAAGGGAAGTGCATTAAAAGGGAAATGCATTCTTTTTTGGTCGACTAAGCCAAATAACCGGGAAAACCTGATTGACGGTCAGACGCGGGTCTCCGTTAAAAGATATGGAATCATCAAGATGCACCTTCAATACAACTGTTAAAGCCTGGTGTAACAAATAAATGACTAATTTGGCCTGCATCATGTGCTTTGAGTCACTTTGGTCCAGCTAGATACGATGTCTCTGAAAACATTAGAGCTCTAGTAAGTATCAATTTGTATTGGTTACAACTGTACCCAGGCTTTACAGTTACACTGAAGGAGCTTATGTTAGATTCTAGATCTTTATTAATGGAGACCCTCCTTAATTAACCCTCAATCACGGTCATTCGGCAGACTCCATCGAACTAAACATTTAGTCTGTTGTGTGAAGTTGATTCTAAGAAAAGCTTCAATAATGAAACATAGGTCGAGTTGAATAATTAATCGCATATATAAACAACCGTTTCCGAAATGTTAGATAGAGATGAATGATGATCTCAAAAGACTTACTCCTCAATTGAATTCGTTGTGCAGAAGTCGTTAAAATTTAATTGATAAGCAGCACAATTATACAGTGGCCCTACTCATGAAGTGGACGAATATGTGATTAAATGATCTATAGATCCTTTTGCTCCTTTTCAAGATATCCAGTTGTACAGCAGCGCGCACCCTCCCGTCATTTTATTCTCCGAATGAGGGTCGGACAAAGTCAGACAAGATATCCAGGCAAAAAGAACAAGCAAAGTCTTATGTCTTATCTGACTTTGTCCGACCCTCATTCGAATAAAATGACAAGAGGGTGCGCGCTGCCGTACAAGCAAAATCTAGCCTCAAAATCGAAATTACAGTCCCTGTACAGTCACATCAAATGGCGTTCGAGAACTTTTCTTACTGTATTTTTTAACGGGCAATGCGCGTTTATAAGATTTTATTGATGTCGCCAGGCCAGAAATGCGAAAGAACGCGTGATAAAGTCTCAACTACAATACTGTAGGTATCTTATTCTTCACGACAAATAACATTTTAATCTTAAGTGCTGTTTAGTAGTGTTATAAAGCAAAAAGTGGCACGTAGATCCAAAATCACACAAATCAATTACTACAAGGATAAATCCCTTTCGTGCGCATGATGCGCGCCAGCTGAGGTGGCAGAAAAAATGGCATCTAACTAGGTAATTACGCAACGCGCGGCTTGTATGGCAGCGCCCACCCTCCTGTCATTTTATTCCCATACTCTCATAGAATGAGGGTCGGACAAAGTCAAACTTAACGCGCGGAGCAGATGTGGCATTTTTATTCAATAATTCGGCGTCCAGTGGCGTGCACGCGCGTAAGCAAATAGTAAAATAAAGCGCGCGCGATCGAAATAAAGGTCGTTGGTCAGAGCAATGCAACTTCGTAGCAGAATTGCGCTTATTGTCTTTACCTAACCAGGTGCTTACGCACGCTTCGCGCGCGGCTGCTTAGAGCAACTTTTTGACGTATTATCCAATTCGCGCGCGGCCGATCACCGGGCCGCGCTTTGCTGCTGTTTGGCGTGTCGAGGCCAACAATGAACAAATATAATTTTGTCGTCCTTGCGCATATAGCATGCAACGTGCGTAAGCACCTTGTCTGATGATGCACTGCACTGCGTGTACCCTGTCGCGACTCACATAGATTGCTTTAATCAAAGACCTTTTGCGCGCATAGCAGCCACCACGCGCGGCGTGAGCACCTGGTTAGGTTAAGGCGGCAGCGTCGCGGGAGCAGATCAAGCAACGTTTGACATAAAATTTCACCTAACCAGGTGCTTACGCCGCGCCACCTCTGGTGGCGCGCGCTCGACACGCGCAAAAAGGCGCTGGTTAGAGCTAACAAAATATTTCAGACAATTTTCAATTAAATTTACCAGATTAGTCATTGGACCAATCATATAGCCATGTTATGGGCTTTCTTAGAAGGAAACTTCGCATAGAACTTTTGAAAACAACTTTAATGGCTATGCGTGGCTTTAGGAAAAGTAGGGTTACAGCTATAGCAGAATTGGATTTAAACCCTCTACAGTTTTATGTACATTAGTGTGTTTTTTATCTATTCTTTTTTAATGGTATATAGATGTCTTTATATAGGGTCATTTGTGTATTCAAGGTGTAATTGTCTATTTCTATTGTTTTTTGTCATTGTATACCCATTCTGTTAAATGCTTTTCATTTGGATAAACAAATTTTCATATTGCGATGATTATGTATTGAATTTGAACGCGTTTTGATGATTTTCACTGAAAAAGTATTTAGTGCATCAGAACACTTAGTTGTTTTAAAATTAATTCTGTTGAGAATTGCACTGATCATTGTACTTTTTACAATTGACTCTTCAGAGGCAGCCTTGCATCAAGATTTTCAAATCAAAATTGGTTTATTTTGATTCAAGATAAACCGATTTTTTATTTGAGGACAGATATGAATTTGTCGCGGTGATACCCGACTCACGCAGCTAAAGCTGAACGAGATCTATCATTTCGTTAGAACGGTAGACGGATATAATCCGTCTAATAATAATATTATATAATAACCTATAGTTTACTGAGACTCGTCAAATATGAATTAAACGTAATATTTTTACCATGTCAATTGTCACCGCCTTTTTTCAAATCAAATGTTTGGTTTCGAACAAATTTCTCTCTGCGCTTTGTAACTCATTCTTACTGAGTTGAATACATTGATCGTTTTCAAGGTATTACAGCACAGATTTTAGAAGAGGGTTGCTGATCATTTTGTGTTCTGACTATTTCCTGGCTTGATTAACGTTTATTCGATTGAGATTTCATATTAAGCGGATGTGTTAGAAAAGGGATTACATGTCACAGGAACTTGACAAACAACACCAAAACCAAATCTTTGGACTCTTTCACGTTTGTGTAGAGTTAGGTGTGTGTGTGTGTGTGTGTGTGTGTGTTGTGAGATGGTAAGAACACAGTTCAATAAATTCACTCTTTAACGAAATTTAAAATCAATCCCTTGATTTATCGTGGTTTGGTGTTGATGATGCCATACCTCAGAAAACTTGACTGCAATTACTACTCTCTCAGCAGTAGAACGTACTCGATTTTGGCACTAAAACTTTACAGGCTGTTTGTCGGCTCGGCTGTTCTCCAGCTCCTCTCTAGGTCGGCTACGTGCCTCATGGTCGCCTCAGCAGTTGGCTTTTCTCCGGCTAAGCTCCCTTCACTGTCCTCTGACAGGCAATTCTCCGGGACTCTGACGACAGCACAACTCACTACTAGAGTCGTACAACCTCAACCAAACAAATACCTGAGGGTAATCTTGATAAGGCTAAAACAAACTACAAAGTCTAAGTCCTAAGAAAACCAACAAGATCACAGAAAGACAAACACGAACATACAGATATACTGCACCATACCCGTGCTAGGCAAACACCCTGCCGATGTTCCGGGCCACAGGTTCTGTCTACTTGATCTTCTTAACATTTACATTGTATATACAGCCGGACACTCCCCAAGTATCAAATACGGCTAAAAAAGAGCATAAAACCGTTCCCCGAGAACAAAGAAAATCTCATAAAGCCCACAAATTTGCATGGTCGTTGTGATGTGACACTTGTGCTCGAAAGTCTTCCCTAGATCTTCATGACATATGAAGAGTATGCTTAGAGTTTACTGTATAGAAAAGTCTGAGTAAATATCCAAATCCTGTAGGACTCTCTTGGCTTAATAGTAAATTTGAATATGTAGATGTGATTGGCGAGTCATAAAAAACAGTAATCTGTCCTCCATAAAATATTTTAATGTTAGTATTGATATATGATGTAAGAAATGGGACATAAAAATCATCACATATATAGATATCATCAGAAAAAATTTGCAGCCAACTTACACAAAGGTGTGAGTGGTTCACAATCCCAGTGGCAGAAAGTTTTGAACTTAGGTTAGTCAAAACTGAAGCAGTTTAAGCACTTTAAGTAAGCTCAAGTAGCCAGAGAAAGCCTAATCCTTTATCTTGGTACAAGTCGTGTAAAATCTCTCTCGATTTACTGGTAGTCAATCTTGGCTACTTCTTTTGAGCGCTCACTCATATTCCTATCCATTCCAGAGACGCTTCCTAGGGCTTCCTGATGTGCAGCATATATTCCTGGAGATTCTTCACTTGGCTACTCCAAGGAATGAGTTAGTCCATCCAGTATCCATAGAACAAGCATTCACATAATAAGCAATTCTTACAGCGTCATAGGCCTCGTTTTGTACTCGACTCTGAATCCTGAGGTTTCTGGTTCCAATCCCACTGAGCCGCACTTTTTAAAGTTTTCATCTCAGATTATCATTGTTTTGAACCTGCCCAAACTATATAAACTCCTGTACCCTGTCTCTCTATTAGCCAAAACTATGCCTAAATACCTACCAATAAAATGTTTAAGCTATGAAAATCCTAGGTCTGATTCTGAATCAACCTCGTCCAGCCCAACACAATCAAATGTTAAAAAGATTAAGGCTCTGTAATTTAACACATTAGTGTGCTTCTAGTGTTCCAAGAAGAATAAATAAATGGATAGAAAATAATGATGCCAGCACCATCACACCATATCTCCCAAATTTTCTTAAAAGATTTAAAAATTTATGAAGTTGCTTGTTCCTATTCAAGTCTATTTTAAAACAATACTAAGATTAGAATGGAATATAACTCTGCAAACACTAATGTTACACTAAATTTTTGCACCCTCTCCTTTTTGTTATGGTCATGGTTGTTGTTTGGGTTGTAATCCATATTGTAATTTCTCAAAAATTTTTGTGTTTCTCAATTGATGATCTTAAAAACATCCGCTTGCAGCTTGACCCAACATCAGAAACTGGACTTAAGCTATTATTCAATTTGTCTAATATAAATGTTAGAATGCAGAAACTGTTACCTACTCCTTGAAAATCAAGCCTTAATGAAAATAAAAGATGTCATAAAGAATAAAATAAAAGATGTCATAAAGAATAAAACCCTTTTCATTGCAGCCAATTTCTACTTTGAGATCAAAGCTAGGTTGAGAGATGTATTTTTATTGTGAACATTATAAATTACTACCTTCTACATCCTCACATTTGTTGATGTGGTACAATTTTATAATCTGGGTGGCATTGGTAGTAAAGTTGTGTCCTCTGTGGTAGACACACAATTATCTGTTGTGTACATAGTGGTTTGGAGAAAAATAATCTCAGATAATTCTTTTTGACATTGTATTCTCTCGACAGTGGATTAGTTTTAAATCTCTAGTATATCTTATGATCTTCGGTTCATCTGAAAAATGTAACTAATGAATGTTATACTGATTGCAATACACTTGTTGACACAACATGAATCTTAACACACTGTCCGAGGGAGTGCTGACTTCTATTTGTTATCATTTGTACCTGAATTATTCAAATATTATGTACATTGTGCATCACAAAAATATATTTCTAATTCGCAACCTAACCAAATTAGGGTGAAATGTCGGTTTAAGAACGAGTGCTGGTTACACCTACCATCGTTACCTGCGCTCACGAGTTCTGGTGCGAAAGCATGGCTGCCTGCTAGAAGACCCCACGTGCAAGTTCCATCTTCGCATCGCTTGTTGGCTACACTCCTCCTGGTGAGAGGTAATCTAATTAAATTACTGGCCAATGTGGCGAAAGAAAGGAATCAATTAGTCCTAATTACGTTACAGTTTTTGATTCCGTTTGACAGATACATTTCTTTGGCTCCCGATACTGCTGGAAAACTGTTTCATTAGAGCACTTTTTTAAACGAGCTCATCTAAATCGAATGCTAGTAATTTGTAGCTTTCTAAGTCTAATAGTTAATACAATACATCATCGTTTCAGCACTGTTTTTACAATTAGAGGCTTCGTAGCTACTTGACTCTACTTATTACTTGATACCGAGTACTCGCCATTACTTCGTCCCAATTAGGTGTCTTGAACACAAAACCCGGTGTTAATTAGCTGGACCCCAACCTATAGCACTAATTACATGATAACAGACAATGTCCCCCTTTCTGTGCTTCTTTCCCCCCTAATGGGGTTAATTTGGAAAGTTCTAGAGTGTTCTCCAATCTAGACAGGATTGTATGTCATTCCTTGACTGTTCCGTTAGACTGTAGTTGCCTTGCAGTAGATGCTTGAGAGTTAAGAGTTGTTCAGTTTGCTCGGAGAGCTTTGCTAGCTTCTCCTGACTTGTGATTTGTATCTTGTTTGTCTGAAGTTGTCATGTAAGTCAGGCGATTTAAGTCGAACTTTCTAGAAAGATTTGTTCAGCTATGTTCCACTTTCTTTGGCAGTTTACATTATCATATTGGTGTGTCGTATTGTAAGATTATTGCAGTCTTAATATAACATAATGTGACCGATCAGCAAGTCGATCAAGCAACTCTCCATCGCTCTTGAAAATTCCACCAAGTACACCATGGTATCGAGCCGTCCTTTTATTTCATTGTTACCTTTAACAATACTCCTTATTTCTAATAACACTAACAGACCTCCATCTTTCAGCCTACTTGCTAAACGCACCCCAAAGATCCTTGTCAGTATAAACCCGGGACGTGCCGGACACCCTGGTTACAATGGTGAACGCCACGATGCCTCACCTCACCCTCCACCAGACTCCCTCCCCCAACATACACACCTCTATATACGACACCATGCAGAAGTACCTCACCCTTATCAGTAAGTAGGGTAGGGCAGTGCACTTGTTTTAGTTCTAGCGAGGGATTTAAGTAGTATATTTTGAAACTGAACTGAAATCCTCACTGTTGATACTGAACTGAATCCTCAATGATGCTACTGTTGAAATCCACAATGTTGAAACTGTTGAAATCCTCAATGTTGATACTGTTGATTTTCAGGTACCGACCAGCTCATTCAAGTTCTACTACAATGTGATCGACACAACCAAGTCGTGGACAAGGTAACATACAAATATAGGGAGTACATACATATATACCTGGAGTAGGGAGTAGGGAGGGGTATCTGAACAATACCATGACATCGTTATACTTTAGTACTACCAAAACATAGGATTGTAGAAAGTACAATATACTGCTTCATGAATCATGATGTAACTTCAAAACGTTCTAGAAATTGAATAAAGGGTCCCTTGATATAGATCAACTCGTTCCTTTTTCAAAGTTATGTATCTTTTGTGTCAATTCAGTTTATATTTATTAATCACTAAAGCTTGAAACTGATCAAGTGACATTGTTTTCAGTGGTTGCTGGCTATCGTGTTTGAATACTTCCAGCGATCAAAGCTCCTACATTATCAGTTTACCAGAGAAAAGTTCTTTATTGCACTGTAAGTACCTTTATCCGTTATGGCATTCAGTTTGAAAAGGCCTCTGACTGTCTATTTTTGGCCATTGAGATGTAAAGGCCCTTGATCTGAATAGCTAAAAATAGTAAGGAAATCTTTAATTGATAAAATTTTGCCAAGTCAGATGATAATTTTATTTGTGGTCTGATCGAAGGGTCACAATTTAACTGTAACACAAAAGGCCTGCCAAAGTCGGTGTATTATAATTCTTGGTTGTCATAACAATTTACTTGCTTTGCTTCTTTGACGCGGAGCTAAGCACACACTGGCATTGCGTTAAGACCGGTTGATGGTAAAATAAAATACTGGGCCTCTTGCCTATTGTATCATTTAGACACGTTAATTTTAAGAAAAAGATACATCAGCACTATGCTTATCAGCGCGATATTCTCCGGAATATGATCTTCCTTGTACAATATCTCTATCGTGTCTAGATACAGGATATTTATATTTAATGTGGCATAAGTTAGAGGACATATCTATCATATCAGTGTATAATATCGTGTTACACATATAACACATTTGCACTAACTAACGATAAGTCATTACACATACACACATTCACACACACACACACACACACACACACACACACACACACACACACACACACACACACACACACACACACACACACACACACACACACACACACACACACA
>JH155220.1:33881-46708 GCA_000226015.1 Mnemiopsis leidyi | reverse complement strand
TTCTCTCTCTCTCTCTCTCTCTCTCTCTCTCTCTCTCTCTCTCTCTCTCTCTCTCTCTCTCTCTCTCTCTCTCTCTCTCTCTCTCTCTCTCTCTCTCTCTCTCTCTCTCTCTCTCTCTCTCTCTCTCTCTCTCTCTCTCTCTCTCTCTCTCTCTCTCTCTCTCTCTCTCTCTCTCTCTCTCTCTCTCCTCTTCTCTCTCTCTCTCTCTCACTCTCTCTCTATCTCTCTCTCTCCTAACGACAAATTTAAATCGGGAGGCGATGTTGGTTTAATCGACCGGCTGGCTGGCCGAAAATTGAAGTTTTACAATGATTAGAGCGAATCTGTCCGACTCAGTGAGCCGGCACACCTTCGACATTGGATTCCGTCCGTACCCCGGCCTGAATATTATACAAATTCGGCCGTATTTATATCATCCGTAATATTATGAAGCTCCAGTTTGAGATGACCTGTCCTTGTCACTAAAAATGCATTACTACTTACATATGGAATTTGGGTAATAAATCCCGAGCAGTAAGAGATTTGTTCGAATTAGTTCACAATGATCATGACATAAGTCGATCAAGGCTGAGCATGTTCTAAAAATGTATTTTTAGAAAAATAAAAAGATAAATGTAGGTTTAGTTCTTTTCTTATGAAGTCCGACTTAAGATATCAATTTACACTCGTTTGATTGAGATGTCTTCCCTACATACAGGAGGCTCCCGAACAGCCAATCAGAAAGTCACGTGACTAAATGATCACGTGACTTCGTAAACAGGCTGCATAATGCACCGATTCTCTTTTCGTAGGCCAACTATTTATTGGAGGCCTGCTTAAGTGGAATTTGAAAATGGCGTATTTCATATGATATGTACAATGTATCCTTCGTTAGCAACATACAATCTCCTCTCAAATGTAAAATGTACAAGTACGAAGGGCGTTATATACCACCGACTTTCATCGTAACGCTATATGGTCCGACACTAAATTACCGATAAGACTGCGGCATAATTCGGTGAGACATTGTGCCAACCATGCTAGTTGCTACAACATAACGTCATGTGATCGACCGGTCAAAACTTCCGCCCTGACCCGGACACCCAGGAAGCTCGTCTTGTAAGTCTGTCCGTCTCACCGACTTTCTGCCACAGTGACGTCATGTGCATTTATAACGAGCCTCCGTTATCTCCGAGTTGAGGTGGACCTGCGTGCGCGTCACGAGCCAGGTCCGAATCAAATTTTGGAGCGGCTCTCCACTGCTCAAATTACTGTTGCGGCTCCTTCACAAACACATCACTCCAGCCCTCCCACTGAACAAGTTAATATTTACCCACGGATCCTAACATGTACCGCTTAGCTCAAGCCGGCATCCTATAAGCCAGTAAGATTCGGAGAGCTCCAACAATGGCTGCGCTCGGTCGGCAGCTGAAAGCGGACATGGGACAATGAGCCTGGCCCGGCCTTTGATTCCGTTCCGCCTTGCTGAATTCAGCTATTGGCGGTGTACCGGAGATGTGTGCCGCCAAATGATTGGTCTTGTTTGACCTGTGCGACAGTTTTCTGGTCTATCAAAGTTTGCTAGGACGGTTTTTGGCGTAAGCGATAATGTTAGGTTTCCGCTTCGGTTATAAATAGTGAAAAGACTAAGAAATTAAAGTACAACGAGTTGGTATCGACGGCAAGGCAGCACTAAAAGTTTGTCATTGACAACAGTTAGTAAAATGCGCGTTCTGCGCGCACGCGCACTTTATTTGTTCCATTATTATCGAACGAACCTGATCGATCGAATGGGATAGACCGATCGTTCACGGTTCAAATTTCAATAATGCATTCTTCGAAAAACAATTAATAGTTCATAACATGAACAATTAACGGTGTTATCATGCAGTCTCCCTCTTTCCTTCCTCGGTTAAACATCGAACCAGCTAATTGTTGAATGTCGACCTAATTGATTGTAGGATATTGTCTTGTTCAGATAGAGTCACTAGAAATTCGTCATAAGTGTGTTGTTGCTTGAATCAATTAGGTTACTATTGTTGGTGTGGTCGATTGTGATGTTTTGTGCTGTGGTCTGTGGTTTATTCTTTCTAGCATGTCCGTCATCTTATTAAAGATTCCAATCGGGCGACATTTTCCTTACTTTTAATATTTTTCAGATAATCGCAATCGATCCCTATCACGCGGTCTGGCAGAGAGTCCGCAAGGAGACCATGGCCGGTGCAAACCGTTCCTTCGCCTGCAAGTTGGATCCTCCCTCCTTCTACAAATTCCAATGGTCGATGCAACCCACCCAGCAGCAACCACAGCACCAGCAACCATCTCATCCACACCACCATCAGGCGCCTGTGTCGCGCGAGATTATTCCTCGCAAAGTCCCCGAAGTCATTGACCTCACTAAAGACTCTCCCCCAGTTCCCATCAAACCGCATGAGCGTAAACGGACCTCGGCCGCCTACCGCCATCTCCACAGTATCGTCACATTGATCGAGCGAGACCGCGGCCGTAGACGACCGCCTCAAGACATCCTGAAGATGAAACATGCCCAACAGAAACGCTTTAACGAGCTCCAAATGCTGGAAACCCTGGCTCGGACAAACAGCTTCACGGCTCTTAACAACGAGCTGGCCCACCTGAACGTCAACCACACCCTGTCTAGCACACAGTCCTGCATCAACCAGCTCCAATATGCTAACTACCCCCTTCTCTACAACACCGATGTCAACGACTTTAGCTTGCCCGGTCTCATCCTCCTTCCCGACAGACGGATGTCCTTTCCCATGTTCAATTTGGACCATCTGGCGGGGAACGGTGGCATCCCCTCCCCCAACCTACCGATGGTGATACCGGTAGTTCCACGTACCGATCATTGGGTGTGACAGGGCGATCTAGATTCCATTTAGATAATTTAGTGATTAATCAAACGGACATTGCGGATGCGAGGGTGAATATCATTAGGGAGAGGGATCTGATGAGGTGGACTCTTTGAGGGATTGTGACGTCATTGAGCGTTAGTGATGACGTCATTATGGATTGATTCACGATTGGTCGTATATAACTGGTGTTGGCGAACCATTTCAGTGTAAATGTAATATCTGAAAAGAATTTTGCGGGTTGCGTTCCACTTGCGTTATATAGCAATCAAGTGGACATTAAGTATTCATGTGTTGGTTCGATTACAAACTTGATTCTTTCGAAGTCAAGTAATCTAACGAAACTCCAAGCAATATATGCGACGTAAGATGGAATTTATGGAATAGATGGATGATAATAACAAGTTAGTTAATATCAACTTTGTTGCTAAGAGTGCTTGGAGTTTCTTAGAAACGTTTTATCAGATGATAAAAAATAAAAAAATAAGTTTGGCCTGTTCTGTTCAGTACATAATGGTATAGTATTAGTTTTATAAATAACTTTACCGTAGATTGACAGTGCACTTAATAAATCGCTGTCGCATCAGTGTTCGTGCTCGAAATAATTGTCAAGCCTTAATGGAGAGACCAGACTAATTACATTTAAAGTTTCATCAGCGTACAAATTTAACTTTCAACGTCAATTCCTAAATCTAATATCGGAAATGAATTTGAACTCTCCATTTTGCTTGAGAGAGGGTCCTCGAAGATTTTTGAGAATTGCCACGTGTATGCTTAATTCTATCACGTTTCCCTTGAAGAGACTTGGTATAGTTGATCTAGCAAAGGACTCCTTTAATCTCTCTAAATTTCGTGCTACAACGCGTGAAGCTTCAACGTGGCCAAATTCTTTTCGCTAGCTTGGGGTTGTCTTGGATTTGCGTTTTTTTGGACCTGTACGGAGTCCGCTTGGAGTTTTGCGAGTCTAGCGAAATTTTGATCGATCAGTGTTGATTCACTGCTTTAAATTTTTATTTAGCTAGGATTTAAATAAAATTGTCTTACATATTTTCTTTCAACTCTGTTGGGCAAGTAATTTAGTAATATAGATCCTGAATTGTGCTATGTAGGTTTACGAAATTGGAACCATCTTTAACGAGTACAGATTACAATTTTCTTGATCTTGAGCCTTCAAATGGGGTTTGAAGGATCAGGATGTCAGCGGGATATTGTCTGCAAGGCCCCTGCTTGCAAGTAATGAGGAACCGACCAGATAGACGTAATATTTGTGATATCATATTCGTTAAATTTTATGGTATTTTTGTAAACCACAAGAACAATTGTGCCACTTCTCGTGTTGCAAAATAGATATAAAATTGTAAGACAACAGTAACGACTAATTTGTATTACTTTTTGATAAAGCATATTCCATGGGGTATACGCAATATATTGATAATGATATGTTGAAACGATTGTAAGCCATTATATACAGAGCTATCAAAAAGTGCCAAAATATAAAATCGATTACTTATATTGTAGTGGTTTACATTCGTTGAAATTTGTGTTTGGAAAAACTCAGGTAATATGATGTTATATTTAAGGAACTACAAGCAGAATGGGGAGCTACAGATTCGTTGAAACAAGCGTACCTCACTGCTTCCATATAGTTCCCTCCTCAAATATGTGTTATTTGTTACAACTAGTAAAGGTTAATTAAGCTCCAGAAAGCAGAGGGAATTGTTCTGTGAGTTCCATGAGAAATTAGAAGACGATTGGTTAACACGCGTGTTAAGAATGTTATCGTGTTAACGAGAATGTTAAAGTGTTAACAACAATGTTTACTGGACGGTTAACTGCACTGGACTGTACCGTCTTTGCTAGGATGTTAGTTAATAGTTGAATGATGAAAGAGTAAAGAAGTTTAGACTAAAAGCAGTGTTAGTTTTTTTCATTCATGTAATATTTCCATAGTCTAACTCAAATACAGACGTGTGTAATTAGTTAGTTGACCCTCTTCAAGAATAAAGTGGAGTGTACAGCTGAGAATTTCTTACCTAAAAGTTTGTTGGATGTGCACACCTTGCTTGCGCACCACTCCATTTCTGTGTAGGAAGTGGGCTAAAAATGCGAGACAAATGTAGCACTACGTGTATTACTGGTTTAAAGTATCGATCTGTTTATAATCACCCAAAAACAGGAAAAAAGCAAAACCTTGGTTTAATTTCGCTCGAGATTTTACATCGGTTATCAGATATCACTTTAAATTTTAAGAAGCCGCCTGTCCTCAGGTCAAGTTCTTATTTGATCGAGGTTTTGGTTTTGACGTTAACTATTATTTGTCTCAAGATCAAATTAAAGAATCGTTGAATTTATAAGAAGTCTAGATCGAGTGTACACTGTGCTCTGAATTGTATTTATATTTCCCTTAATTTGCTGTTTAACTTATCTGACTTGAAAAACTTTAATAAAATGAAGGCTGAAAAAGACCGGCTCGTCATATGGAAACAACTAAAAATTCAAATTATCAATTTTACAGAAATAAACATAAGAATCAGCCCGAGCAAATCATAAATTAAAAAAACAATCGAAATTTGAAAACACAATAAAGGAAAATAAAGCAACTACGTGCCATTCCTGTTTCTTCTAAAAGACAGTCCCTGGCACCAATCCAGAGCGTCAACGCAAGAAACTCCAATCTGAACTGCCTTGTTGTACAGCACAGTCTTTAAAGGCGTGCAAATAGAAAGAGTAACGACGGGAGTGAGCGTGTAGAAGATTAGGTGGAGTGTGTAACTCACTGTTTGGTGAAGTGGTACTTCTTGTTCCACTGCCGGCTGTAGGATCGCGTGCAGTGTTACCACCGCGTATTGAACCTGCAGAAAATTTCAGAGAATTACGATCGGATTTGTTCTTTTCTTTCTTGCCACATCCTTCTTTAATTCAGCTCTGCTCAGTGCTCCCGGCTCCCCCGTTCCCTTTCTGTCTGCGACTATGAATTACCACTACCAAATTAAATTGAAAGCAACAAACCTACCTGAAATAGGAAGAAAAGAATGCAGTAAATGAGTAGCAGGACATTGGTGGAATATCCCTCCGAGAAACTCTCCCCGTTACTTCTCGACGTGCTCCTCAACAACGAATCTCCTGCTATAACAGCAGGGTTGGCTGACCCATTTTCTCGGGTTAGCGTTCCACCCCCTAAACAAAGAAGAACAGTTATGTTAAGTATGTGTAACAAATATCCACTGCAGTTCAAGTATTGCCAAATACCAACCCTGAACAGGAGAAAGCTGAAAGTGAAATAGTATTCTTCAATTTTGAAGTTGGAATTCCTACTTGAAAATGAAATGTATCAACAAACCTGTTACAGGACTGATGCTAGGCTCCACTTTGGTACTCTCCATTGTCAAGACACGGTCCATCAGCCACTTATCTATCGGCTGATCACACGACTTTCCACTTCTCCCATCACCCTGGCTCCTATTGAAACTGTCAGTGTTCGAACTGGAAGATCCCGAATAATGTCCAGAGCTAGATCTCGGTATGGGGCAGGAAGGCCGGGGTGCAGAGGGAGGACTGTCTCCAGGTGGTGGTCGGGAAGGAAGGGGAGGGACATATCCCCGGTCTTGTAGAGCTTCTAGAGCTAAGAGTTCCAAGTCACCGGGCGGCGGTTGCGAGGGCAGTGGGGGCGGTTTGTCTGCACGTGGTGAATCACCTACACGTGGTGAATCACCTACACGTGGTGAATCACCTACACGTGGTGAATTACCTACATGTGATGGAACTGAATCACCTGCACCTGGTGAATCACCTACAAGTGATGAATCAGCTACACGTGATGAATCACCTGGGGTAGGTGAATTACCGGGTGAATCACCTGGGGTAGGCGAATCACCGGGTGGTGGTCGGGTAGGTAGAGGTGGTGGTTTTCCAGGAAGTGGAAGAGACGACGAAGAAGAAGGAGTAGACCTATTTTCTCTTCTTGGGTCGGAACGCGGTTGAACGTTGCTGTAAAGAACTGCTGGGTCAATCTCTTCTAACAAGGATGATGAGATTTGGAGGGTAGAGGACCTGGTGTTCAGGACGCTGTCATCCTCTTGGGAAACTGTCGAATCTTTTCTGAAATGATTAAGCACATTGAAATTGAAATTTTTTGCTGTGCAGATGCTGATCCTGCTTAAAGTTCAATTTAGTGAACATGCCCACATTCCACAGTTTACACGGGATAGAAATAATAAGGTACGAACACTTGAATAAAACCAAGTGCCCAAGTCTAATATTGATTTATAGATCAATTTGATGTTTAGAATTAGGACTCTTCGATACCGGATATCCGGCCAGCTCCCGGACATTTCTGAAACGTCCGATTCTCAAACCTGGCTTGTTCAGGAGGGGGTGGAGGATGAAACGTGGGGGTTGCCGGAAGAGAAGGTTCAGAGTCTCCGTCAAAAGTCTTGTTTTCTGAGTCGGCTGAAAGATCTTGGTCAAAGAGAGGCGAACACATACTCATAGTATTTTAAAGATCTGAAAATCACCCAGTTCCCAGACAGTCTGACAAAATTATCAATATTGCCACGGCACTGCGAGACAATACCTTTAAAAAATTGGATATAATAAACCCTGCTCAGTATCATCAACCTTAGTTGAACTAACCATGACTTCCAGCACCAGATTTGTTCATCTGCAGCATTTTTCTGAATCGTTCAGTCGCCTGCTCCGAAGGTTCGGAGGGAAGTCTATGTTGTTGTGGGTTTAGAGAGCTGGCGGATCCTTCGAAGTTGATAGATTCAACACTTGTTCGTGACGCTATGCTATGTTTGGATTCTCTGAATGATTTGTGCAGGGCAGCCATTACGTCCTGGAAAGTTTTACTAATCAAATTGATGCAGAAATCAACTAATCCAGTTATCATGATGGAATGATAAAAGCACTCGCAGGACATAAACCTGTATGACTCACTCTCTCAAGTGCTGACTGCTATCTATCTCTTTTCACGCGTTAATAGTCACTTGCTAAACATCACTTGCTATACATCACGCGTTTCACATCACGCGTTAGCTGTCACACATTAACAATTACATTTACCTGCAAGAAATCTTCGTTGTCTTGCTGCGGCAGTATGAAATCTAGTTCCAGATCAGAGTTCGTTTTTCCAAGATCACTCGGATACGACGCGTTGGATATCGAGTTCGATTTAGCTCCCCCAGACCCAGACCCCGAATCTTCATCTGAGCTTGTATCTTTACTTCCGTCATTTTTTAACTCCTCCCCTTCTTTCGGACAATGCTGTTCATCTTCATCATTGTTTCCTTCCCCATTTCCATCTTTGAAATAGTCAGACTCCAGTTCCCCGCCGCTCTTGTCCGGTTTATCGAATATAGAGTCGCTGGATCTGCTGGAGATGGAGTGTCTCTGGGGGAGGACGGCTATCTGTTCGATGCTGTTAATTGAGAGTTGGGTTAGGTCTCTCACTCCCTCCCACTTACTTGCTCTGAAATTTGTTTTATTCTTTTTATATTTACAACAAATATCAGTCTTGTCCTTATTGATATGTCAACAAAACTAAGCGGAGTCTTGTAAAAGGAATTGGGGTGAAATTCAACTTCAACCAAATTTTCCGACTGAACCTACTTGAAGTTTTCATCAAATGTTGGGTTCCGAACAACAAGAGCAGCTTGAGAGTGAGCTTGAGAACTTCCTACACTCTTCATTATTTGGTGTTCTTGGAAGATCTGTACCTGCACAGCCACGAGTTATAAATATAAGTTTAATTATAACTTGTTTAACAGTACTGCAGAGCTATTAAAAACTGGTTTATTGTCTTCTCAAATCTTAAATAAAAAGCAGGCTAGTATGAGTTGCGAGTATGAGTTGCTAGTAGTTGTATAGTAGTTGTTAGTCACTAGTAGTAATATATGAGTAGTAACATTAATAGTACAGCGTTATGAACCTCAAGCTGTACATACACTTACTTCTGCATTCTTTCGTCTGTTTTCGCGAGTTTTGAGTAAGATCGCCACAAAGAAGGCTAAAAGAGATATGACAGGTAACACGACGATGACACAGAAAAATACTATAAACCCAGCCTCTGAAATGATATAAGCTCAAGATTTCAAGTTTCAATCATAGTAATTTGAATATGATTATTGATTACCGTCTGGCGAACATATTAGTCTCATATCCATTTATTGATCTATCGTGGTGAAAGAATGTTTAACTTTAATTACGAATGAAAAACTTACGGTTGTTGAACTTACGGTTGATATTGTTCCAGCACCCAAATTGACACTGACCCTCAATGTCTATATTGAGGAGAAAAGCCACAAAACCTGCCACTATCCACGGTAGTAATAGCAAGATTCGGAGTGTATTTAGTCTTACATGAACTAGAGTTGTAAGCGGTCGTACTGCCGACATGAATCTGCGATGGAACTTATGTCGTCCATTTGTGGAGATATGTAAACTCATTTTGGCACTTGAAGTTGCAATAAAGCTTATGAAATGAGATCTGATCGGTGGATCATAAACTTAACTTCAAAAGAGATCAAATAGAGTGGTAGTATAGTTCTATATCTTACTATGACAGTGATAGTTTAGTACTCTTACTGTCAGCAGTAAGCTACTATAATAAATCACTAAACCTGTAAAATCCGAAAACAAAAAGGAGGACAGCACTGCAAGAATAACACACAATCCCGACAATCTGTTCTGCTTTACAGAGATTATTTGTAGATGAGTTCCCAAGCTCCAGCGATGTGGATGTTATTTCGAACAGAGAGATGCTGAACAGGACAGAACAGCCTAGGGTTGGTTAGAAGGTGGTCATTATGTAATATTATGTTGGATTCTGTTTCAGTGTTCCCTATAATCCCTGAGTGGCTATTAACTGGCTCACATTTTTACTCAAAGACAATGTAGGTTGCTAGTTATTACGAATACAAAAAAGGGAATTTCGAACATTTAAATTTGAAATATACTTGAACAATTGAATTGTAACATGAGTCTAGATTCTAGAATGAACCAAGGAGAAACGCGAACAAATCAATACCGGTTAAAGAAACAGCGCTGGTGTGACAGATAAACTCGTTGTTGATCGTTCGCAGACTTGGAGTAAGGAGAGTGAGGATGAGTACCATCAAGTTTAGAACAGATCCCACTACCAGGAACATCACCATGATTACCACGTTGTACCACGTGTTCTCCATATTACCTGTACGTGCGTGCATTACGAGTCATGTGCGTGCGTTACGAGTCACGTGTCACGCGTGAGATATCACGCGTTACATAAAATTTTGTTATTCACTTACGGGAAGTCTTAATTAATTACAATTTAGTAATTAGAGAATAAAGACGGGGTTACGAGAATGATATTTAAGTCTAAGTGTGAACGTTCCAAATAAACTGATCTGTTTAGGATGCAGATTTTTTGCAAGGTTTGATTCATATAATGTACTGATTTAAATCCGTTTCCAAAAAATCAAGCGAGTTATGAAAGTTTAATTATAGATCACAAGCTTATGTGCTACTGTTAAGAAAGCGAACCTCAAGCAAAGCAACACAATACACTATCACATATTGAATCAAGTAAAACTGCAAGATGGAAACTCAAAGTACCAAATGAGACAGCTAGCGCAAGCCAATATTGTTTCGGCCGTGTCACTTCAGTCGAAATTCACATCCCGCTAAGAGATAATGAGCAAATATCTCTGGCAACGGTCTTGACAGTAGCTCAAATCTGAGCGGTTCAAATAACTCTCACCATTACATATTTCGGTAGCTGAAATAAAATGATCAACGATTAAAGACGTATGGGGAAGTGTCTACAGCTCGTTAATCATTGACTTTCTGTAATACTATAAAACTGCTTGGGTGCGTGATTTCTTGGCGACACATAGTTTATCGGTGATATCTTCTCCTGTAGTAAGCATGTTAAAAGTTTGCTTACAGTCACATGTCTAGGAAATGTATTCATCGTTGACCATGAGGAAATCCTGATGGTGATAGTGACACGACCCGCGATGGTGACCAATATTCCGGAGGTCCTGAGGATTCTTTCCCGTCGGTACATTACATTTAGCTGTAAAATCGGCCATTTTTCGAGGACGAGGCCTAGATACGGTTGTCGGCTTGTAGTTTTGAAACCAATTTTTGAACACGATTTAATCAAAACGAAGCTACGAGGAAAGTTGCACTTGACATGGTTCGAAAAACCAATTTTTCTTCATTCACTTCGACCTGACGTAATGGCTGGTTAATGCAACAGTTTAGCATTTGTACAACCATTATGTCTAAATATAGTGTCTAACTATAACAAGAGAGACAGGGAAAAAAGGGAGAGAGAGAGTAGTATGGTGCAACTGCAGTTGTGGTACACGAGTCTAAGCTCCTGCGAATCGAGAGAGCAAACGAGATAAGCGCTTCCGGGGGTTACGCTAGGAGTAGCTCAATATGTGTGACAGTACAGCAGTAAAATATGAGCGATGAAATTGGGATACTGGAAACTCTTAATATTACTTTAATGAGCTGTAGTTCCATTAATTAATGAATTTAGCATGTTAATGTTCTCATTCTGATCAAGCCCCATGCACCTAGATAAAGAATAATGATCAGTTTGCATCCACTGGCATGGCCAGCGACAATCTCGGATAACCGGTTAAACAGATGAACATGAAAATTAACACTGCTTGTCACTATAACTAACACTAAAAGAGGGGCTTGTAATTGCGCTACACTCATGTTCCCTGATGTCGTTAGTGATTAGTATCTTACACTGTCCCGGTGTAACGCGCCTTAGACCGAGCAAATTTGATGATATTTTGCAGAGTCGGGGAAAAGGTGATAGTTGGTGATGAGGAAACACCCACGTTCAACTTTTTACAGGTCGGAACCACAAAAACCTAAACTTTAAACAACGTAAGGTTAAACTCAAGATAGAGAGCAAAACGAGGATCTATACTCACACACACATAGTCCCACACTAAGGGAGCAGCTTATTTGCATCGTGACGGTGCTGATCTCCTCTCTTCCTCTCTAGAGCTAGGTCCTCCTCCTATTGTACAGTCGATTGTGGGTCTACCTCCTTAGCTCTCTCTCTTCACCTCTCTCTAGGCGCATGATTTTCGTGTAAGTCATTGTCGTCACAATTGTATTTGTAAGTATGTTACGGCTCGTGGTGCAAAGCAACATATGTAATTTTAGAAAATATTAAAAAAATAAGATAAAAAACAAATGTGATGAGGGTTGAAAGTAGGGTATAATGCGTAAATGACATTCAAGTTAAATCTAATTATTTTAACAACAGGAGAAATGACAAAAACTTGGAGGAATTAATGGCAAAAAGATGATAAAAACAATTGCACACCTTAGTTCTAACCTCCAAACCTACAGTTTCAACTTAAACCTATGCATACGATTAACAGCATTACTTTTGATAGTCACTTCAACCACCATTGCAAATATGGTAATAGCTATTCACTGTTTAATAGTCATGCAATCGGCTTCTTGAATAATCATACTTATAATCAATAATGTCGAGGTTAATGCGACACTGCGCCTTACAGATTATAAGTATGATATTGGAATTTGTTTGGTGAGTTTCACGAAAGTGCATTAGGTAGTTAGTTAGCTAGTTGGTTGGTCTGTTGCTTGGTTAATTAGTTAGTTGGTTGATTGGTTGGTTGGTTGGTTGTTTAGTTAGTTAGTTAGTTAGTTAGTTAGTTAGTTAGTTAGTTAGTTAGTTAGTTAGTTAGTTAGTTAGTTAGTTAGTTAGTTAGTTAGTTAGTTAGTTAGTTAGTAGTTAGTTAGTTAGTTAGTTAGTTAGTTAGTTAGTTAGTTAGTTAGTTAGTTAGTTAGTTAGTTAGTTAGTTAGTTAGTTAGTTAGTTAGTTAGTTAGTTAGTTAGTTAGTTAGTTTAGTTAGTTAGTAGTTAGTAGTTAGTTAGTTAGTTAGTTAGTTAGTTAGTTAGTTAGTTAGTTAGTAGTTAGTTAGTTAGTTAGTT
>JH155219.1:359891-397512 GCA_000226015.1 Mnemiopsis leidyi | reverse complement strand
TATATATATATATATATATATATATATATACACACACATATACATACACAGTAATATATATATATAAACAAACAATATATGGTTAATTTTTGAACCAAGCTGACAGTATTTACAAAGTTTTTTAGGTAACTTGTTGCAATCTGCGCGGACCAACACACAGTAAATTTCAAAAAAGTCCCCAAATATATTGTCTAGTGCCGAGGTTTCTCAGCAAGACGACGGGTAAAATTGTTATTATGTATCTAGTTTTAGATAATAATATTTGTGTTACTATATTGTCTAATATCTAGCAAGGGCTCAAGGGACAGCCATGGGGCTGATGTAAACGGGACTTAACAGCAGATAACAGACCAGAGATCCGACACCTAGAGCTGTAGGTGAGCCAGTGTCCGAGGGATCAGTCTGGAGAGTTAAGCTGTAAGTATAGTCTGTATGTTTGTACTGTCAGTGACTTTGAGTTTCTTACTTTCTACGTTTAGTAGTTTTCTAGTATTAGGATTAGTTCTTAGTTTCTGGAGTGTACTTAGTTTACACTTTCCCAGGTTTTTATTATACGGGTGTGAACAAGTGTGGTACTAAAGTAACAGTGTAACGGGAACTACGGTCAGAGTTGTAGTGTATCGGGAACCACGGACGAGTAAACAGAGTACTCATAGTGACGAGAGAGATCGGGTTTGTGAGTTATTGTGATTAGGGAACAACTCACTTTCATCGTATCACCAACGGGAAAAGTTTAATATTACTATAAAAGAAGAGACAATATCAAATATGGATTTGTGAAACCAATTTGTGATAAATATTTGTATTTGTATTATAGAATTGTTTTTAACACTCATCTTCACTCACAAGAGTAGTTCACGGGAGTGAGAGAGTAACGAGTAAGAAATAATACCAACTTACCTCATCAGTGTAGTAGATTGTGATTCTTATACATTGATATAATAACTTTGTTTCTTTTGTAACCCAAAACTTACAGAGTTTATTTTTGTCTAACACTCTTACCTTGGCCTCAACACTCAATGAGCTTCTTTTCAACCTTGAACAGCCACAACACTTCCAAAATTCGTTAAGGGTCAATTTCGTTATGTCGGAAAGCGATGGTAAAGTACAGTTCTTCGCCAACATTGACGAGATTATATCCATCTTACGTTCTAACGAAACGTTCAGCTTTAGCTGCGTGAGTCGGGTATCACCGCGACAACGCCAACAGCCAAGTCAGAAAGCTACGTAACTCGGAAAAGTTTAACAAAGTCTTTGTGATACCAGATCGGTTAGAAGACGAGCGAATACATGACAAAGTTTTGGTTCAAAAGTTGCTGAAAAAGAGGGAAGCTAAGCCAAATAAACTGCATTCCATCAGGTCTGCACTGGGTACAGATACTCGATGGACAAGAAAGACGAGTGCAGTGGCTACAGGTTTTGTTCCGCTGGAGGTTGGAGGTGCTGTTTTTGCAGCCATTCTCATTGACCTACTTCACACTTTACGTTGCTAAAATTAGCACCCCTGATCCAGAACTCCAAAGATTAGATAATATTAACTTACATTAATTCTTTTGAGTCTTCAACTAACCAGGTGCTTACGAAAGCTACACGCGCGAAAGGGCTCTGATTAGAGCAATTTGAGTCCACAAAGCATATATTGTCGCGGTGATACCCGACTCACGCAGACGGATATCATCTCGTCAAAGCATATATACTTTAAAATTTGTTCAAAAATCGGCTTTTAACGGTTAAATAATGTTACGGTTTTGTTAACCATAAAATTTAATTATCCGACACGTGATCATTAAGTCTAGGTGTTACCCGACTCGCGCGCGGCTCGCAGCTCCTCGTTAGAAAGTTAAACGGATATCATCTCGTCAACGTGATTGTAATTCTGACCTTGCTTTAATCAGAGCTCTTTACTAGCGCGCATCACGCGCGCCACCAGAAGTTCACCTAACCAGGTGCTTACGCACGCTACGCGCGCGGCTGCTACGCAGCTGGATTATTTAATATTGTCGAGGTGTTACCCGACCTGCGCGCGGCTCGCAGTTATTACGTTAGACGGATATCATCTCGTTAACTGGAATAAGCTGCTTGTACGGCAGCGCACACCCTTTTGTCATTTTATTCCCATTCGCTTCGAATGATTTCGGACAAAGTCAGACAAGTATAAAATATCTTCACCTATCCAAGTGATTACGCACGCTACCAGCTACGCGCGCGGCTTCTACTTGTAGGTTGATAACCTACTGTCGCGGCCATCACGCGCTGTCACGCATTTCTGGCCTGGCGACTATGAATTTCGAAGAAATTCTAGACGCGCATCGCCCGTTAAGGCTTCTACCTCTGGTGGCGCGTGCGATGCGCGCGAAAGGGCGCTCGTTAAGGCAATATTATGTCAAATATATACTATATTACATTATACTCATAAAATATATGCATTAAATGTATAAATTTATATACATATAATACAATAAATATATATACTAAAATAAATATTAAAAGTTGCTCTAACCAGAACCCTTTCGCGCGCGTCGTACTTGCAGCTTGTTTCACGTTGTGACCCATTTCCAAAAAAATTTTCACGCCGCCGCGCGCTTCGCGCGCGTCGGAGGCTGCCGCTTCGCGGCAGCGGGGCTATGCAACGTGTACCAACCCGCAGCCTGTTTAAATTTGAAAAGCATGATATAAAAAGTTAGCTAAATGTTTTAAAAACCTTAACCTAACCTTGGTTATTTTTTGGGTACTGCAGGCTGCAATTTTCGAACAGCTAAGTTTATCTTTTCAATTCTATTCAAGGAAATCTTTGTGAATTTGTCTCAAACAACGAATTTGGCTGGCGAACTAAAGTTTTTTAGATTATTATGACAAACTTATAATGTTCAAAGTGAAACAAAATATTAAATTCAAATCTCTTTAATCGAATCTGTTTTCAAGAGAATTCAATTATGCTCATCAATTATGGAGCAAACTCAAAACATTTGAAATGGAAAGTAAACTTTTTGTTTGATTTGTTGCACGAAAAACGGTACTGAAACATTATTACATTAAACGGTTTGTATCTCTTTTCTCCCGATAAAGAAACAATTACCAAACTGAAATTTGAGAAACATTTTATTTAGTTAGGTTTCAAAGCTGTATGTCACTAATTTGATTTTCCTTTGAAAATTTTTGCACACCAAGCGCCAATTTTTTAAAAAAATTTTAAAGTTTGCTTTCAATTCTTTATGTTCCAAGGGCACCTCAAATCGACCTTTCCTGCAGTGGTGTTGTAATATTCACTATTGCGGAAGGGTGTTTCGACACCTGACTCTCAATGGGTCCTAGGAGTCCTCTGATGAAGGATCATTATGGTAGATGTCCTTCGGGACATCACAGATCCACCAGGGCCATAACCACGTTATGTCCTTCGGAAGTACCAATCTGGCGAACCCCCAGCCCAGCCGGGTACGGTCTATGCCTGCAATGACTGATATTGATAGTGAAAGTGAAATCAGGTGCAGACGAGCGTGATTCATGAGGTAGGCGATTCGTGAAGTAATTACGACAGCTGATTCAATCGGCCCTTCGCGATGTGTTTATTAGCATAACGCTGCACTCAGTGGTGTAACGTTGTAGGTCTAGCCAATATGGCGCCCCTCGGCGATGAAAATGCGCCCCTAAGTGGCGCCCCTGGTGTAAGGGCTTACTGGGAGCAAATTGTGAAAAAATGGCAGAAAAATCTAAATAAAAAGTGAAGTTATTAAACCAAACACGCGATTTTGCTAGTCGCGCAGTTGATCTTGCAAAATTGTCCCATATTTCTATGACGATTTGGCGCCCCCTTATGACGGCGCCCCCCGGCGTAGCCGGGGTGGCCGGGGCATTGTTACGCCGCTGGCTGCACTGTCAAATTTGCATGTCGTAATATCGTGTCACATAATCTATTAAATTTAATATTATTGTGATATCGCAAAATAAAACTTACAGTGGCATAAGAAATATAAATTATTAATGAATTAATTGGCCACAGTTGCGCATAAACCTAAAACCATAGATAAGTCAGATAAGCATTTGAATAAAGTATCAAATTGACATCATACGGAGTAATACGCTGATAGTAATTGATACCTACGCCAGGCAACAAGGATTATCTGATTAAGTACAACTTCTGAAAAATTTTTATGATGTTACTGTGACAACACCAATTCATTTCAAAGTCCCAACTACGTAAATTTGAATTTGATTTTTAAATTCTTTGATATGCTTTAACTGATATTAAATAAAATTTAGTTTTATTCTTGAATTTAGTTTTATTCTTGAACTTACTAATATATATACGACGACATAGAAACGGTGGCACGAACTGCACTATGTGTTGAATTGCTTTGTGACAGGGGACAGCGGACAAAATAAGTTAAGTTCAGAAATAGACTTTAAACGTCTAAAAACCTTAAGCTCTAGGTGCAGTAAAACTGGTAATCTCAAACATTCCGCAGCTGAAAATCAACGCAAAAACCCAAGGCGTTCTCCAACACCTTGGCCTTATTAAAATACATGTAACTACCGGATTTCTTGGCAAGGGGTAGTCCTAGGGGTTTTATGTGTAATTGCAAATGGGCAAAGAGGTGCGTGCAGGCCTTTACAGAGTAAGATCCACAAAAAATTTAAACTTTGCTAGAATGCACAGCATTTAAACGGGCAAAATGGCCCTGTAAATAATAAGCAAAAGCCTTGGCTAAGAAAAAAATTACTCACAATTTTTTTCCTATCTTTTTAGGGTGTGGGCCAAAACCCTAGTAACACCCTTACAAAACGCCTCTGTTTCATTCATGGTATGCTCTGAGTCACTTAGGCTAAATACACTCAACTTATTGTTAAACCTTGAGTGTGGTCTGCTTTCACAGATGTGATTATAACAGGTGAGGGTATTGGTTTGATTTGGTTCCCTCATTCCAAAATCCTTGTGCACAATAGTTCTCCTAGATATCTGGTTTTATGACTCATAAAGGAAAATTAGGAAACAGTGACACCCTTATTCCCCAAAACTATTTCTTTTGAGTACAGTTTACTAAATTTTAGATACTAACAATTTCTCCATCAGAAAGTTTTGGGTTTAATGAATCCCAGTGCTGATTCTGTTGTTGACAACTTGATTGCCTACCACAATGAATTAGATGATGAGCCTATACAAGAAGCTATCTTACATGCGCAGTCTCAAGCAAAGGAAAATGTTGATTCTCTAAATATCACATCTGATGCAGTAGAAGGATCAAAGACCACAGCTAAGGCTGAGGGAAATGAATCAAAAAGTGACAGTGATGCACTGCTGTATGTAAGTAATGAAATATTTGACAAAATGATTAGCAATGCTAATAATAGTGAAGAAAATGAAGATGTTTATGTTTCATGTCGAGAGGTTGAAACACGAGATGGAAGAATGTTAATGATGGCAACAGAAAGTGAAGATTCCACTAAAAAGCAGTTTCAATCCCCTCTTGAAGCTTGTCTTGATTTTAAGGCTTTGAGTCCAAAAGCTGCCCTGGAACCACCAGCCAAATTGGTCTCGCAGGAATCGAATTGTGAAGACCAAAGCTCTTCCAATTTGTCATTTGACCAATTTGATGAAATTTTTGACCCTGTTGATAAGTGCTGTTTCATGTGCTTTGAGAAGTTTAATGATATAGCATCTTTTCGTGTTCACTTCTACAGCATACACACCAAGTCAAAGGGTGATTCAACTCTGTATTGTGTAGAATGTAAGGTGGATTTTAGAGATGTTGCTGCTTGTCGTATTCATTTTAACAATAAACATAAGAAAAATGATGATGATACTATTTTGAATTGTTGGGAATGCAAAAAGGACTTCAAACAGGCAAAAGATTATGTGGCTCACAAGGAAAAGTTCCACAGTGAGGCTGACAATGTTTGTGTCATATGTGGAGAACTTTTAGCTACATCAAGATCCTTGCAAATTCATCTTCACAACCATCTAAATAAGCAGCATTACCTCTGTAATACATGTGGTAGGGCATTTGGGTCTCATGAATCTCGCCAAGATCATATTCGAAACAAACATTTGAGACCCAAGAATAGTGCAATTATGTGCAAACACTGTGGAGCACATTTTCAACATGGTCGCTCCCTTGTAAGACATGTAAACTGTGTCCATGCAAAACAGCGTGTTGTATGTCAAACTTGTAATAAGTCTTACAGTAGCATTAGTAGTCTGTACTACCACCAAAGGACTATTCATGAAAAAGTTGCATTTCATTGTGGTTACTGTAGCAAAGCATTCAGATCAGTATCAGCTATCAAAAAACATGAAAATGAAATGCACTACCATCCTGGAAAATACAGGGAAACTCCCACAGAAAAAACTTACAACTACAACCAATTTGTTACCCATCGCTTAGAAAATGTAAAAAAAAAGGAGAACCCGACCCTTCATATCAGATGTATGTTTTGTAAGGCAGAGTACTTTGATCATGAAGCATATGCTAAACATTACAGCAAATTTCATAGTGATGAAAATGTTGATGTTCGTGTTAGCAGTTCGAGTGATGCAGCAATGACCATACCACTTATGCCGACAGAAACACCTGAACCTTTTAACTTCTCTACAGAATGAAGAGTCACCACTTTATTGATTTTTAGGCAGTTTTGAGTCATTTACATTAAGTTTTGATGTTTATCTCCATAATTGCTGATATTACATTTGAAAAACTGGTATTATGCAAGCTTGATCTAAATCATATATTTTCTCAGGGTTCAGCATTCTTCATTCGACAAAATTTACAGATTTAAGCTTATTTTGCCAGTTCCTTAATCATGTATTATGTGATGATATATTTTCTTTTATCAATACCATCTTTAAGGGCAGTGGGTGTTTTTTCACATAAGCTATATCCCCTAATAGTGTAACTTAATATTGATTGGCCATACCTGATTTCTTATTGGTCAATGGCTGCTGCATTAAATAACAAAATTTGTGACCCCTCCCCAAAAATACCTTTTCTATGGTTACTGTCCAATTTGCCTAAAGCTGACCAGAATCATCAATTTGGGGGTGGGGGGATTTGCCCCTCGGTCAATGGTAAAAAAACTTCACAAGTAACCATAATCATGGAAAATTTGGATTTTTGCAGTGGTCATGGTCAAAATTTTTTGACACTTAACGTAGGTCAGATGGTAAACATATTGTGATTTTCTTAGCCCCCGCCCCCTATTTGTTTAGTTGATTTGGTTAGATTGGCAATGAGTTAGAGTATTCTGCAACAAAATCAATCGTCCTTTGATTCCTTTTTTCTTTTACTGTAGTCATGTCTACTCTTTCAAAACGTTTTTAAATGGCTCCTTAAAAAGTTTATAAAAGCTAATTGTTCTCCAAAGTCAATCTACTTAAAAGTTTTAAAAGGGTTTTATCTTAAAGCTACATATGTTAGATTAATTTGTTCTGCATTTGGGGCTGACTATCTTTCAACCATGGCCGACATCCTGCCCCAGAACATCGTGCCCCAGAGTACTGTAACCCAAAGATTTCGCCTGAGTGACGTTCTGCTCCACAACATACAACTTCACTAGGGTTAGGGTAAGGGTTAGGTTTAGGGTTAGAGTTATGGTCACTGGGGAAAAAATATGCTTGAAAAATGTTGTGGGGCATGATGTTCTCTTTCAACAATAGAAAGGGCCATTCTAAGTCAATTATTTAATTTTAGTGCGACTTAAAAAAATTTATAGTAAATTATTGATGTGTCATCAAAAAATATTCTTTAATCAGCTTAAACCATTTTCTATTTTCAATTAAAATTGTGCTTCATGGTGTTCATCAAATTTTTAAAAAGACTAGATATATATAGTTTACATGCAAACTTATTCATTCAGTAATTACAGAATTAGACATAAACATGACATTTTCTCTAGATATACACATTAATTTTCCATAATTCTGTCTATTTGATTTCAATTCATTAACACTCTTTCCACAGCAGCTAAAAGATGTTAACTCAAAAACAGACATCTACTGCTCTGTTCACTTTGTGTCTTGGCACCTTCTTAGCCCTGTTGGGATGTTCTTTCATGTCCTCCTTCATCATAGCATTTGTGATTGGCATTATTCTGCTGGGAATATCATATCTAAAGAAGTCATTGATAAGTGCAACTACCGTTCTCGATTCTGATAGCAATTGTGCAGTTACAGTTAAAAGGACTGAGCAGAAATCTGCAATCCCAGAACCATCATTTTTAGGCAAAGCCTCTGTAACTCCTCTCAAAAATTGTACCCCATCTGGTGTGACACCAAATGTTCAGGAGGTCAAGCAGGTTCTGAATTTCGCTAAATCTGCCAATTCTTCTATTACTACTCCTGTGAAGCAGCTGAATAACAGTGTGATACGGCTAAAGAATGCTCACTATGGGGCTAGTGCATGGCCTCTGAATTCTACTCCAATTGAGAAAAAGCCAGCCTTGGTTGAACAGAATTACCACATGAATATGATGAAGGCTATAAACAATGTACAGCAAGCATCTCCATATTCTGTCAAACGCTCTGCTGTTGATAAAGAATGTTCGCCCCCAGTAGTATCCCAGCACAAAAAACCCAAAACTCTTCCGTTGCTAAAAGAAGGTCGCTCCTTAAGACATGTCCCTACTGTTTATGTGGTCCACAAAAAAGCCGAGAATATTCTTAAGAATAAGGGAAACAAACGAGTTCTTGAAAATACAGAGAATGTCAATGATTCGAAGCGTCGAAATAAAGAGGAGGGAGAGGTTGAAAAGCCCCAAAAGAGAAAGCTTCTTAGTATTGTTCATATCACTGGGAAAAAGCATAAAGTCCCATCTATCAATAGTCCTACAAAATACTCGAGAAACACTGACCTTGTAGTTACCAATGATGATCTAAAGGAAGACAGGCGCAGAAACGAAGAGAGAGTGCGAAAACTTCTTGCACACAAAGACGACGAAAATACTAAACCGTCTATAAAACCAGCCAAGGAACCTGCTGCATCAAGTTCCAATAAAGTTGAAGTTACAAAAATAGTTACAATGCCACCTTCAGACAAGGAAAACACTGCACCTGCTCCATCTGCAGCTGAGCTCAACGCTCAAACACCTACTGTGGAAACTCCAAAATCATTACCTAAACCCAGTTCTCAAGATGCTCCAATTTTGACCGATTCAAGAGTTGTTAAGTCTCTCTTTGGAAATAGTGGGACCTCTGAAAAGGATCCAAAGCCTGGTTTTACATTTGGTTCTACATCGGTAAAATCAGAACCTCCCCCTCAACAAACAGCAACTAACCCAGCAGAGGTAAAACCAACCTTGAGCTTTGGAGCTGTTTTGGACAAGCCTCTCAATAACTTGTCTTCAAAAGGAGATGAGCAAAACAAATCGATTACAACACTTGGGTTTGGAAGTTTAACATCAAGTGTGACAACATCATCTGAAGGAGGAGCAGCTAAGCCCACATTTTCTTTTGGAGGATCAATGTCTAGCACTTCATCAACAACTCCAAGTAGCATTTCCATTGGAGGATTAAATACTGTTTCTAATTCTGCTAGCTCTGCATCAGTTCCATCTTTGACTGCACAAAACCCACCTGCATCCAGTTCAGCTCCATCTTTCTCGTTTGGAGGAAGCAGCACTACAACAGCTACTGCCTCACAACCTGAATCACAAGCATCAGGAACTAAACTGCCTAGCTTTGCAGGAGCACTTGCAGCCCCTGCAGTGTCTTCTTCTGCCTCGGAAACTAAACCTGCCTTCAGTTTTGGATCAGCTGCGCCTTCCTCCAGTTCAGGATTCAGTTTTGGAGCAAAAGCCAGTTCTACTGCTCCAAGTATAGGTAGCATCGCCACTGCACAGCCTGCTGCATCTGCAGCACCAAGTTTCAGTTTTGGAGGATCTGCAAGTTCTGTTTCGTCTCAGTCTACTTTAGGAGCTACTGACACTGCTGCATCTGCAGCTGGTAAAGGTTTTAGTTTTGGTTCAGGAAACCCCACGACTACTGTTTCTGCAAATTCTATTGCTCAATCCACTTCTGCTGCAAGCAAGGGATTTAGTTTTGGATCAGCTACATCAGCCACAACTAGTACAGCACCAAGCACTGGCTTTAGCTTTGGAGGTGCTGCAAATGCCACAAGCACAAGTTCAGGTGGGCCAACAAGTATATTTGGAGCGCCAAATTCAACTGCAGCCCCCACCACAGCACCCTCGGCAGGATTCAGTTTTGCTTCTACCTCTAATCCAGCTGCTCCTCCTGCAGCACCATCCGGGTTTTCCTTTGGATCAAGTTCAATAGCTGGGGGCACTCCAGCCTTTGGTGCGACATCCACTGCCTCAAATTCAACTACAGGTTTTAGCTTTAGTAAATCTGCTAATACAGCTGCGCCTTCATTTGGTGCTACAACCACAACACCTAGTACAGGTTTTAGTTTCGGTGGTTCTGCCTCTACTACCCCTGCCTTTGGTGGAGCTACCTCTACTGGCTCTGCACTTGGTGCTGCATCATCTACTACTCAAGCCTTTGGTGCAGCATCTTCCACTCCAGCCTTTGGTGCAGCATCTTCTACCACTCCAGCCTTTGGTGCAGCATCTTCTACCACTTCAGCCTTTGGTGGAAGTTCCACTACAACCCCTGCATTTGGTGCTGCTTCTTCTAACCTAACTGCCTTTGGTGCTGCTCCTGCAACATCATCAAATGGTAGTGTGTTTGGATCATCCGGTTCATCATCTACGTTTGGGTCTAGTTCGACTCCAGCTTTTGGTGCCACTTCAACTCCTGGTGCCCCAGCATTTGGAGCCAGCACTGCAGGTTCTGTGTTTGGAGCAAGCACCACATCAACTGCTAGCAGCTCAGGCGTGTTTGGAGCTCCTAGCTCTTCCACTCCTGCCTTTAGTTTTGGAGGACAGTCCACATCAAACCCTACTTCAGCAGCACCTGCTACTGGAGGGTTCAACTTCAGCAGTGCAACAACCTCTACCCCAACTCCTGCTACTGGATTCAGTTTTGGTTCTGCTCCCGCTGCCCCTGCTGCCGCAGGATTTAACTTTGGGGGATCTTCAGACAGTACCCCAACAGGAGGCTCACCTGCACCTGCTAACCTGTTTTCTAATCCTGCTACCACGACTGCACGTAGAATCGCAACACCTCGCAGGCGAAAACCTAGATGAGCTTCAGTGTTTTGGAAAGTTAATTTCTTATGTATGCCATGTCAGGGATGATGTTTGAAGTCCTGTGAAATGTAACTCTACAAATTAATAAAACCAGACAAAAGTAATAACGAGAACATGACATGAATGATGACATTAGTTTTTTTTGTATATATTGATGTTGATGTTTAAATGTGACACAATTACAGTTGATGCTGGTTAAGTGGCTGGTTAAGTGACTATAACTGTAATTATACCGACGTCATAAAATTGGAAATTCTCATGAACTTTAAATATTTAGACATTGTTAAGTTGGAGCTTTTATCGCTGGTTAGACGCTTTGCATATTGCGGTTTTGTTAGCGATAATCTGATCAAGTATCGTAATTGGTCCATCGTCCCTTTGTCTTTTCCGTAATCTGTGGGGTCGTCATAACTAATAGTCAAACAACTACTACAAATTTCGATACCGAAACAAAAGTAATGTAATTTTACATTGATCGTGTTACCAGAATTGAGTCTACAAAATGAGTCAAGCTATCATCTTATTATCTGCTCTTTCCATAATACAATTCTGTTTTTGATTTATTTATTAAACTCATTTATTTTACATATTTTTATCGTGTTATACACATATTTAACATGTCGTTTCATTGCCGAATCAAATGTTAAACTATTAATTGTTATTCATTTTTGCCAAAGAATTATATATAATATAAAGATCTCAATAGCATAAAAATCTCAATAACACCTCCAAATTCAATACCAAAAGAAAATGCGATAAATTATTGATGTCCAGTCGTCAGTATCAAAACTAACCAAAATAAAGTTATCCGATTACTTGCTCAGCACAATGGCAAAGGGAGGCACGATTTGTTACTTTGACATAAAACTTGGAGACGATGACTTGGAGAGAATTATCATGAAGTTGTATGATGATGTTGTGCCAAGAACTTGTGCAAACTTTAAAGCTTTGTGTACTGGCGAACAGAAAACAGATGAACTAAATCTTCATTTCCTGAATTCAATATTTCACAGAGGTAACCATCATGATGATTTCTTGTTTGCTTCCATCGTACCATTCCCCTCCTTGACAAGTGTTAATTATAACTGTACCATCACACCATACTCTGAACAAACCTCACATTTCAGTTATAATCGACTTTATGATACAGGGAGGGGACGTTACTAGGATGGATGGGACCGGCGGATGTTCAATATATGGTCCTCAGTTCGAGGACGAGAACTTTGAACAACTGGTAAAAATGTTATAGATTGTCGAGTGTTCGATACCTTTACCTTTGTTTCAGTTGTTACACATTCATTCGAGGATACTGGTTTTATGAACAAGCACAACTTAAAAGTTGGTTTAAAATTCCGTCCTCCCTTTCAGCATGACAGAGCATTCTTACTCTCGATGGCTAACAGAGGGCCCAATACCAACAGTTCCCAATTCTTCATCACAACAGCACCTGCGCCACACTTAGATGGGAAACACGTGGTGTTTGGAGAAGTTGTGCGCGGCCAAAGTGCCGTGCGGGAGATAGAACACACCAAGTGTAAGGATGACAAACCAGTTACGGTACGTTTGTGTGTGGTTTTCACATATGTAAGTATGCAGTAATATAAGAGTAGTATAGATACAAATAGACAAGGGATAATTCTTTAAAATGCTACCCTAGGGCCTAGAATATACAATTAGATGATATGGCATGAAGTAATAAATCATTATATATAAATGCCCATGTAGCAATAGTCCTTGATAAAATAAATGTTGTAGTGTTCCTGTATACTGTATAGTATAGTCCCTCAATGTAAAGTTGATGATGCTTTTATTCGCTAAATCGGTCGTGTAGATACATATTTGAAACTTGTATGTGCAGTATCTTCTTCTTCTTTGTAAGGGGATTTGGCGCTTAAAAGAAGTAGCACCGATGTGAGATAAGGCCGAGACGGCCTTGTGCTCTCCCCAGTCATGTAGTTTAGTTAGTTTTTCAGCTCTGGTTGTTCCATATCGTCGTTTGCGCAATCAGTGTTGGTTGAAATGATTCGTGGAACATATGTAGCCGACTATTTTCCTGAGTGGAAAGCGGTCGGCTATTTCAGAAACACTTGCATAGTAGCAATTAAAGAACCGTCCTCTCCTATTGAACCACATCGGACACTGCCAAATAAAGTGGTTCATGGTTTCCTCCTCCATGGAGCAGTGAGGACATATCTTAGAAATGCTCTTGGGTTCGTACTTATTAAGGTGGTAGTTCAGCTCACAGTGGCCCGTAAGGTACTGTGTAGCTGCCATTAGTTTTTTTTGCCAAGACTGGACAGGGACTTGGTGTAGGACTCACGCCATACCGTGCGAAAGTGTTGCGGTATGTCCTTCCACCTTTCCCTCATCTTTCGGTGACTCCGTTGCCTGAGAGCGTTCTTCCACACTGTCCTGGGGACAGGAAGAGTTACACTCTCTGCTTCGTTGTCACCGGATCCTTTCTTGGCAAGTTCATCTGCGTTTTCGTTTCCCAGATAGCCTTTATGAGCAAGTCTTCCCTAATTCTGTGGAGCTCATTTCGCGCACTTTGAGTTGTTTTTGATTTTATTTTAGTGCTGTCTACAACTTTGATTGCGGCTTGACTGTCACAGTTAATTATAATTGTTTTATTTTAAGTTCCTCGTCTATCATCAGTTTCGCCGCTTGTTCAACGGTGTATGCTTCTGCTTGAAAGACGGTAGAGTGTTCTCCGATATGAAACGCCAATTCGACCGGAGATCCACTCCCATTATCAGGAATGTATACTCCGGAGCCGACCTTGTCATTCATCTTGCAACCATCTGTATAGCACAGGGTAGTTTCCGCATTCGGTTCAGGCTCCCTATAGACATCGAGGACAGGGATTTCTGTGCCAAAGGAGGTGTCTATGTTAAGTGAATTGTTTGTTGATCCTGCGACCTGCTCTCTGTCTGCTAAGTTGACTCCACTCAGAAGCTTTTTGCAAAGCTTTGTATGGGTCGTGAGATTGCCTATATCGTTTATCATTGGCTCAATTCTCCATTGTACGATTAGCAAACGAATGGGAGTGACGGTAATTTTCGATATCACACGACCAATGAGTTTGCTAATTGTATATTCAACCGACTTAAATAACTAAAATACAAACAGGATTAAGATCAGCTTTCCCCTTCTTTTAAGTTATAGGCTTTTGAAAATCGTTGCACCAATATGCCGTGTACAATTTATGCACTCTATATCCAACCCGAAATAGGGTTAGTAATAATATCCGTTTAGCTAGGCAATTCTAATTGATAGTTGATGTTATGGAGGAGCACATGTTTTGCGCCCACATCGCCATAGCCACATACCACGTCAAGAAAAAAGTGCTTATTTTACACGTATGTATAAGGGTGACCTATCAGAAATTAGTAAACCGTACTTGGTAACACGGGAGGTTGATAATGTTTATTGGATTTGAGTCTAAGAAAACCCAGATCGGCTTTCTCTTCAATGCAGAGATCGATTGGGATCATGTTCGTTATAGAGTTTAGTGGATCGACTGGAGTGGATGGCAGAGCTCCTGTGATCAGGATGTTTGCCAGTCTCTGGACGCTTTTTAGTTTTGCAAGAATATGCTGCTCGTATAGACCATTAATCCATGTCATTGCTGCATAGGTGAGAGTAGGTCTCACCAGCGCGGTATATATCCATTTCATGGTTTAAGGGTTAAAGCCCCAGCTGGGACCAATAGCCCCCTGCAGTGCAGGAGTATGCCTTTGGCCTTCTTGCATTTTTGGTCGATGTGTTCGTTCCACGAGAGTTTGCTGTCAAGCGTCACTCCGAGAATTTTTGTTGTGATACGTTTTTCAATCTCGGTGTCCTCCACCTGGAGTGGTTTTGAGAGTTGGTCTCGCCAATTCCTTCTCCATGTAAACATCACCGAGTGAGTTTTTAGTGCGCTCAATGAGAGGCCGTATTCTTTACACCATTTGTTAATTTGATCCAAATTTTTCTGCGTCATCTCTCTAAGAGTGTCTGCATTAAAGCACTGGAGTCCCTTAACTTTTGGTGCTTCGGTAGTGGCTAATAGTGCAAGGTCGTCCGCGATTCCCTGAAGATCACAAGGGATCTTTTCCTCGGTAAAGGACAGCAAGCTGTCCACCACTAGGTTCCAGAGAAAGGGGGAGAGTATCCCTCTTGCGGACATGCTTTTACTATTCGTATGGTATGTTTATGTCCGTTAAGCTCCACTATTATTATAGTGGATCTGTTACGGATAAGTTCCACTATCCACTTAATCACGACTGGAGACTCGCATTTTCGATGGAATGCTTTCTTTAATGCGCTAAATGCTACATTATCGAAGTCGATTTAGCTGGAGCAGCGGTCACCATACCGTAATTTTGATGAAAAAATGAAATCTAAAAATAAATCAAGAATTGTGGCCGCTTTTATTGTGTCAGGCGACCGCTGAATTTCCCTTATCGTGCCGTTGCTTATTGTTTAAAATACAACTAGCTGGAAACCGGGCCTACGGCCGGGATTACCAGAACCCGCATCCCCCTCCCCTCCCCTTCCTAAAAACTCGACGTTACACGCGCAAAGTTTTTACACATTATCGCGCGTTCTTTTCATTGTTTATTTCTTTTATCTTAAGTCTTTTAGATAAAAGTCTAGTCTATTTCTCAATCCTTTTTTGAAATGGTCACAGTTCAGTGTATGTGCTTGATATGGTAACTTGACTAACTTCTACTCCTTCATAACTATAGAAGTTGTCATGTTGTATTTTTACTGGCGGTACCTTGTTTTAAAGGTTTTCGGATTATTTAGTGTTGCCGCTCAAAATTACATAAAATTTCTCTCCAATTTTATGTTTTTTATGGAGCCCGGGAAAACATTTTTAAGAAGTAAGCAAAAATTGTCAGTTCAGCATAAGATATTTTGCGCCTCGCGTCGCCTCGCTCGCGTCCACCCAATTTAATGCGCGCTTTAGATTTCGATAATTTTGATCTGTTGATATCAGCATGGCGATCGATCGAGCGGTAAAATTTGTGAAAATTCATGGTCATGTATCCTACGCGTTAAGATAGATAGTGTATATCGCGATAAAGTAATTGCGGTTTATGAGTTCATTACCGTCGTCTGTAAAAGTGACAGTAGTAACTTTGTTACAAATTGCATAGCCTCAAAGTCCTGCCGCTGTGTTTAATAATCACCAGCAATAATGCGGACAAATAAACGGGGTCCCCTCTATGGAGCAACGACAATAACAATTCAGGATTGCTGGATTGCGGGATGTGGCGTTTTGGAAAGCATGCCGGCCCCTGTCGGCGACGAAGTTTACTCAGACCATCCTCAGGACTGCAGTTTGGATATCTCAAAGGTAACACTTTGTCGGCACGTCCCTGTTATTGGTTTCCAACGTTTTACACTTGTGTCATGCCTGTACTCTACAACATTGCCGCGTGCATGGAACACAGCCAATATTTTGGGTGTGATAACTGTTCTGATAAAACATTTTAACGGGAATTAATTGCATCTGAGCCTCCCTTATCTGACCTGGTGATCTAACTCAGGCTACTAAAGTTTTAGAGGCTGCAGCAATGATGAAGGAATGTGGCAATAAGCTGTTCAAGGAACAGGACTATTTGAGGGCAAAACACAAATATTTGAAAGCAGTCAGATATCTGGATCACGATGGTTATGAGGCGGATGAAGCTTGTAAAAACCTTTATACAACCTGCCAACTTAATCTGTTAGTATATGCTATATAGTCGTCTTCTTTTTCACTGATAACATAAGTTGAGAAAAGAGATGGTTCCACTTTTTTGGTTCAGATTTCAGTTCAATTGTGAACTCTCTTCGATATAATAATTAATATATTTCTATAATTTAAAAAACATTTTTTCATCACCTTCAGGGCGCAGTGTTATAATTCTTTGTCGCAGTTCAAAGAAGCTATCAAATTTTGCAATAAGGTGAGGATAATTTTCATCTCTCACGATTCCGCTGTGGTATTTAATATCAAAACAAAAAGTAACTAAACTAGGTGCCTATTTGATGATGATCTAACGTTCGTTTCTACAGGTGCTAGAAAAAGATGGCAATTCAACAAAAAGCTACTTTAGAAGAGCCAAGGCTCATGAAGGACTTGGAGAATATGATCTTGCTGTGGTAAACCTCTACTTATTTCTTATTTAGTTTCACTATTTTGAACCCCTAGTTAGTTATTAGAAAGTTCATAACGTTGCTTTTTTCCCGAGAGCTAATTGACCCTGTTCAGGTCGATTATAAAAAAGCAGCAGAGTTAAGTCCAGAGGATAAAGTTCTCGCTAATTCCTTACTGCGAGCAGACCAACTTGTCAAAAGACAGAGAAACAAGGACAGACAAGCTTACTCTAAGATGTTCAAGTGAGAGTGTATCTTTTTGCCTCCAAGATTTCGAGATCGTTATTCTTTCTAGGAAAATTTTTGAGTTGGACTTAAAACCGCTAAGTTATTGTACGGTACACCTCCTATGGAAGATATGTGCTGTGCCGATTTATTTATGTCATATACATTTTTATTTTTTGAGTTTTAATATTTGCGTTTCATTGGTAGAAACATTAAGTTTTTTGAGGTAGGGAGGTAGTTAATGTCTCAATTCGGTGCTATTTTGTCGAGGCGGTACAACAGAAAGTAACTAGTCAGACAAATTGAGCCTGGTTTAGATTTTTGCATGAGTTTAGATGACAAATAAAACCCACGGATAACTAAAATCATGAAATATCAACAAATTTTCCTAAGCTGTACATTATTACAAATACGTTATAAAATTCTCCCTTGGAGTCACCTATCGCATGCAAATTATAGTTCAACCCCTGAATCAAGATTGTCTCATCGAATATAACACTTAAACAAGAGTAAATTTTGCAGCCAACCACCAATTTTCCATCTTCTTAAACTCGTTCATCTTCCATTATCAGGATATAAGGCATATCTATCAAGAAATTCCTTCACACTTTATAACATAATAAATCATAAACTTAAATAGATTCTAGCCAGGAATAAAATAAATCACTTACATTTATCTGGATAAATTATGTACAAGGTAATAATAATTAATTAAGAAATAACACAGGCTCATAAACATAAGTTTACATATTCGCTAGACTGTAATTAAAACAGTCTGTATTATGAGATCCTCTAGCACTCTCCGACATTTATATCGTCTGGTTGCTCCGAGAATTCGTCCGAACGCACGTGTCTATTAACTTTTCTTTGTGTTTGTTCGCTCTTTGACGGACCTGAGAAGTATGGATTGGTTAATACGCTGCGTTAACGAGTTATCCGATACCAATGTTTTCAATCTATAATTAATGATGAGATCACATGAGCCCTGCCTCTTTTTAAAATGTGCGCTGGCAAGGGAGAAGTTACATACCTTATCACTAGAACGTGAGTAGCCCTCAAAGTCCGCGGTATTATCTGATACACGTGGTCTGCCGCCCTTGCTGTATCCGCTGGTAACTGTCACCATGGTTTGTCTTCTGTTTACTGTCACGTCACCAGGGTGATGTTTGGGTCTGGAACACTTTTTAGTGGACTCGAACAAAGGGGACGTCACCAGGTCTGTGACCGTAGTGGGTGTTGGAGTAGTATTTTCCTAGACATCTGAAAATAATGGTAAATCAACATTTTTGAACGTTTTCAATCGCACACCCTTTATAATATATCACAATCAAAATCAGTCACCCTTAACGACACAAAATAATCTGGCCAAAAAAGTCTGGTTGAAAATCGGGCGGTTTGCCCTGAAAAAGGGATGAGCTTTGCTTACCGTTTGAACCGGTCGCTGGTGTGGTTCTGCTCGACTAATAAAACCACTCTTCTTTTTCCAGTGCTTCCGTCTCGAGCATTGCCAACCACCGCCTCGTAGTAACACCACGATTCTTTCCGGGTAATCTTTGGCAAAAATCCCTCTCGGTTATCATAGACCTGGGAATATGTTCAAATTTAGAAGGTCCGATTTAGGATTGTAAATTCAGGCTATATTTAGTCCGAAATCTGATTTCATTTTAGATAATTCAGTCTAAATTTAGGACGTTCTAGTCACCTTATCATCGATTTAATTAGAAATGCATGCTAAATTTAGCAAAATCTAAATTTTGTGGTGGCCGAAGCGGAACTCAAAAATTCCAGCAAGCAGCAAATAGAAAACCAAGAAGTGCTAACCTTGAATCCCCGGGGGGATGGCTTTTTGAGTAATTCAGGTCGTTTTCTGAGATAGTACAACATGTCTCTGCACGTTTCCCGGACATCAGGGGGCACTCTGCCGTTGAGGGTTTGGGTAGCGTTATACATCCTATCTACTGGTAGCTTGTCTTTAATTGTCGTTATGGGCTTCTTGAACTTTGATCGTTTTTGTATGCTCCAATTGTTCTCAGATTCGAGTGGAGTTTTTACCATAACCTCATGCTGCTGAATAGAGGGCGGGTTAGTGGGGCGCAGTAATTTTGGATGACATTCTTCAGTCTCAGTATTAGATAGAAATTCATCATGTTCGGATATTCGTAAAATATTTTCACAAGGAGATGTAACGGAATTTACTGAACTAGTGAGAAATGGTAAAAATTTCCGTGTGGTTGTTCTGAATAATAAGGTGACCCCCACCCTTAAGGCACAATAGGCAACTCGCATGTTAAAACCATTCGGCATCGAATTGCTTTCGAGCTAAGAAACTTCTGCAGATAATTCTAAGTCTGAACAAAAAGTCGTTGCAACAAAAGGCAAACGAAAATTTGGAAAATAATAGTGTGTGATTGTAATTTGGGAACATAACGGTAAAAAGCGAAAGTTTTTACTGTGCAGGACCATGTGAAATGCGCAATTCGCAAATGAGCCCGGAATTCATATGTACGGTTCCTAATCAAGTTATCCGAGCGGTGACTTCACGGTCAGGTCCTGTAGGACGGAATGTCTGGCATGTGCAAACTCACAACTCCTGTGACAAGGTCCTTATTGCATTAGCCAAACCCAGTCTTGCTGTTGGCATGGCTGGACTTGTTATTCTCCAATTCGATAGGGACAAGTGCACTCGCAGACAATGACTAGCCTCAGGCTCGAGTTAAAAAAACATAAAATGATATCGAATTAAACTGTTACACTGGGGTAGAATATGACTAGTTAAAATCGTTGATATATTTCAAAATTTTAATTCGAACTGACTGTTGTAAGGTTGAAATTGTAAAATAGGTCTGATAAAATCAATCTCGACTTCAGTAGTGCTCGAATCCCGGCAGCTATTGCGTTATGAGAGCTGACAGCGTTGAGGCAAATTGACTGACTGATTGCTGCAATTCCTTTGGATTGAAATTAAGAAATTTCTTCTTCTAGCCTATCGACCATTCAGTGCAAGAAGCTGCATAGAATTTGCAAAATGACAACTGAGGGAGGAGTAAGACCAAGCCTGTCATGTTCTCAGAACGTAATCTACTAGATGTCGCACTAGTCTTAACTCTGAACCTCGTTATGAAAGCGAGGAAAGTTAACGGAATTGAAGGCAATTTTAGCTAACTGAGGCACTGATTAAAAATTATATTCGAAAGGAGAATAGAGGGAGGGGCGTGCTTTCAACAGTAGCTACAAATAAAATATTATTCGGAGCGTGCGAAATAAATTGCCTGTTGAACGCGTGAGTACTCCCTCACTGTCCAGGCTGCATGGGGATGTTAGCACGAGTTATCCCATCGTGAGAAAGATGCAAGCGAGGTGGTCTGACTTGAGCTGAAGTGCTAAAGTTTGGTGTAAATTTGAACGCGTGCTGAGGTTGACGGGGCACGGGGACGGGGAACATGCGTCTTAGCAGAATGACCTGCATGGCAACCGGACCTATTTATATAGTCTCAAGTAAAGTGTCAGCTCAAAGAGTACACCGACAAGTTGTTGCAAAAAGGTGAAGTTGGTTGCACCCAATCCGGGCCTATCTTTGATGTGGTCTCTGGTAAAACGAAAAAATTGCCTTCGTAACAAAGCAACGTAAATCAAAAAGGGCAAACTGACTTCAAAGGAGCTGGCTCCAACCCGAAAATAACAACTCCAAAAATAACTAGAGTAGCGGTAGGAAGGCCCCTTTAAACCCTGTGGTAGATTACGCAATACGTCCGGTCCTCTTAGATCAGCCCTACTTCCCTGGTGACAGACGGCAGCTTAGGTTGTCTCCTGTCTTCTAAACGACCTAAGCCGTGCTTGGCAGTTCTACCACTAGGTGGCCGGGTGTGCTCATAAAGTCATCTGATTAAAACTAAAGATCGCTAAAATAGCTCCGAAGAGCGTTAGGAATGTTCGCTATTAATGGAATGTGGATCTCCCGCTATAACCATATTTTATTAATAGAAAATCGATTTCCCACCCAAAAACCATCTGGTTACCAGACACCGAATTCAATCATTTATGATCTGTTTCAGGAGCAGTCCCTAGCCCGTTCATTTACCCGCGCATGAACACAAAGATTACGTTTATAGTCTAAATTACGTAAAAGAATTACAATTAATTGTGATAGCACTAAATTCAATAAGGCAAGTAAGCGACTGCAACTTTTGCTTCCTTTGAACACCTTCATCGATCTAAGAAGGTCAACTGCACCAAAAATTTAGACAAGGCAAGAGACAACATCCAAGAGTACCGAATATCGAAATGCACTGGATCGAACAAATCGATATTTATAGGGACCGACGCTGCCAGATACTCCCACAATCTAGTCCAATGTCACAACCCCTGTTTAAACAATTTGAAGCTGATCGAAACTAACAACCTGGGAAATTCGCAAAAGAAGGTGGTATTTGACTGGCCACTTTTACTGCCCCTTGCAAAGCTCTAATCCAATTTATAAATCCTTTAAGTGATAAGTACGTCACAATGACTTCTCGGGCTGAGCAAAGTGACATGGTGATGGGGGGGGGGATTAAGGGCACGTTGCATACTCCCTGTTAGTATGTGTGGGAGAGATCAAGTAAAATTTAACTAGGAAATGAGAAATGGTATGAGGAGCCAGGAGGAAGCGTTTTATCGGGAAGTCGGGGGAGTTGCTGAGAACGGGGGAGTGATCCCTTGTAGATCCTATTTTTAGACCATAGCTCTCTCTTTAACTGTCTGCAATCATAAAGACACTAAAGCTCTAGGCTGCGGAATAATGTTTAAAGTGTCCTCAGAGACGGTCCGCTCGTGCGCATTGCAATTAGGAGATAACATTTGAAGTTGCGAACGCAGAAAACTGACAGGTTTATCGTTGTGTGGAGGAGGATTTGTGAGATCTAGACCCATTGCAGTCAGGCCACCTTAAACGGACTGGAAGTCGAACTAGAACAACCGTTACTGATACGACTACGAACTGTTGATCACAAGAAAACGGTGAAGTCTCAGCAGCAGGAAACCAGATATCCTGTTCGGCCGGCTGCTTAATTTCCCTAGAAGTCACACGATCACGGCCATCAGTACACTGCGGTCACGTGTCTTGAAGTTGAAATAATCGTCTCGTTTTTCTAACGCATCGGCACAAGTCTTGGCAGTGTCTTCAACCGAGCAAAAAATCACAGCGCATGAAACAAGTGGATACTGGATTAAGAGGAGGCAGAGGCGTTGTGCAAATATGAGTATATGCAGCTGCCTGCACTTGTAATGTGTCTCTTTTCCTTTTGCCCTAAAACTGGTGAGAAAATTTTCGGAGCAAATCATAGATTATCCATCGTCGGGTGCCCTGCCGTCCACCGTTGAGTTAATTGCGTGGTCAACTACTGTTACGAAATGAACATGGTTACTGGAGCAAATCACAGGTGCTATTATATACTATATAATACTTATAACCAGGCATGGTGATCTTATATCAAAAGTTATCTCAAAAATTAAAAGAATTTACTTTTGGCAAATCCCTAAAGCTAAGTGTCGCGAAAGTTTTTGAACTTTCTGGAACGTGCTTCTAAACTTAACGCAACATGTGCAGGACGATTACTGTGATAATTTCTATTAACAAATTAAAATGTCACAACAGCCATCATCATTATAATTACCTAGACAACACATTAACGTTTCATTACGCCGATTTGTTGAATGTTCACAGATTTTTGCAGCCGACCGGTGCCGCTACTGCCGCAGTTTATTCGAGTCATTGGTCATGGGAGTTATTAGATCATTAGATCAGCCGAAACTCAGAACTTGAACTTCGAAGTTTTTGTCTTGATAAGTTTGAATCACAAACAACCGTCAAACTTTAGACTTAGAAAACAATAATGAAGTCAAGCAGCAGATGAATACAAATCATGAGCTGATGAATACTTTGTGGTGGAGTAACTAAATTCGCGGTGAACCTGGAGAGAACTAGTTCACAAGTAATGGATTAAAGTGACTAGTTATTTGAGGGCACGTGGCAGTTGTTGTAAATTGGCAGGGCTAATGGGGCGGGGTATTGCTCTCATTTGTCAAGCTCACTTCCTCCAGCACCTGATAATCCTTTTAAGGGCAAAACAAGTGCAGAAACGGTGGAAAATCCTTTGGCGGGAGTATTTGCTAGGATGTGGGCGATTAGAACACCTCGATCAGCTAGATTCCACACATTCCAGGGAGGCTCCGGGGACAGACAGGCTTTCAACCTGACAGACAGACAGTTTTAGCGGGCCCAGTGGGGAAAGCAACGCGACAGACATTTGCCAAATTTCTCACGTGCATCGGCCACGGAGAATAAATGTTCACTAAAATGTAGAGTCGACCTGCGGAAGTACTTTATATAGTAGTGCCTGAAAACCATTTTATAGTTCAGATGGCTCAGATAGTTGAGATTCCATTGAGGTTGGGCCCGGATATGGCAAGGGGTGCGAATTCCTTGTGGGATTAAATTTGTGTGGTGGACCTCTTTTAGTGGGTGTGTAAGTTCACTCGGCCGATCACCATAATTACATTATTATTCATTAATACTGCATTTTAGGAATTCTTTCCTTTCCAAAGAATGCGTGCTTATTTTAGTGAAGGAAACTAGGTTATGCTGTAATTAATGAACATTACGACAATTTTATTTTTACAGTGATGCTACTACACGGACTCTTAAAAGTAGAACTAAAAGTAAATAAATAAGTTCATGATGGTTTTAACTTTTAATTATTGATACAATTGCAATCAATTGATGATAAGTCCATGAAAGTATCAAGTATCGATACACATTTTGCAAAGCTATTTATGATGCTCTTTTTTTTTTATTTGAAAGATACGACTTCACCACAAAGCGTGAAAAATGATTGTAAGCAGAATTCGTGATCGCCCACCGTACATTGAATTGGTTTGGCGAAAATAACGTACAGAAATGGTTCCCACAATCATTAATCTAGAATCTCCGTGACAAGCGTATAGTAAGTAAGTAAACGTGATTCCTATCTGATAACTTCGATTTGGCTAAAATAACTTTTGAAAATGCTGGCCAAGGAGCTTGCCAAAGTGCTGATAGTAGCACGGTTCATCCTCACTTCATGTATCGTGCGGCCGACCTACGTCCTTTCTCCATTTAATTTTTATCTTTTTTACACTTACGTCTGAGAAAACAAGTTTTAAAGCTAGTTTTTATAGCCCCTGGAATAAATGTTAGAGCAAAGGATCAGTCTTCAATTAAAAAGAAGTACTTTTCTTGAGCGGCTTTATAACAGTTTTACAGTGATTTTATCAAGAGACTTTTTTGCGTGCATAAGAAAAAAGGCATGCAAAAGACAAGAAACTCTGCGGTAAGCAGGTACTAAAAACTGAGCAGGAGGGGTTAAAGCACTTAGTTATTTAAGGAGACCAGATGGAGACGACCTGGGGAGACCTTCAATTAGTCGAGACCTGGTCCGGCCCGTCCCTTTGCTGGGTCCCCAGAGTCCTCTAGCCGGCTGCTCCTCGAGGAGAATCACATTTAACCCAGTCACGTGGTCTCCGTCAGTTCCAAGGGCGTTGTGAGACAGAGTTTTTCGTCCCGACGCATAGTCGGCGAGTAAATTTCAGAAATGATCGACCGAACCTTCGCCAAATTGTATTTAAGCATAAAGTCACTGACCCCGGTATTGGTTAGGAGCAACAGTGCTGGTTTGCAAAGTAACCACATTAAGATTGATTATCGAGCCAGTTCAGCCAGGAGTAGGGTACTAGAACTTGACGCCTATGACTGCTCGATTGTCAAGGTCTCACAAATTCTGTCACTTTTATTAGCTCCAAGACTCATGATCGCCTCTCTTGAGACTCAACTGCAGTTGTATTGTGCAACTGATACTCCTACAGTCCTGAGGAGGGTCAGATTGAAAGCCGATACATGAAATTGAGGGACATGCTGTACTGGCCTGACATGGATAGCCCGATTGATCGGAGCCTAGCATTGTGAGCTCTTGTTGTCAGAGGAATTTGACAGATTGAGGAAACGAAATACAGGCCTGCTTCTGTAATTCCCCTGCTTCTCAATCAGTCAAGTTAAAAAGCTAAGTGGTTGTTCACGTCAGCTCTCCTCCCTATAAGACAGTCGCGACTAAGGCCGGTCTCAGCTCCACCAAGCACGGCTACAGGCGGGTCCCACGTGCTGCCTTTGCCGACCGACTTAAAGCAGGATAAGTATCGCTCCTTTATCAAAGTACCGAGACACAAATTAATGGGAATGTTTTTCCTGTACCGTGACCGAAACGTGACCTGGAAGTGGCGAATACGAAATGGGCGAGTCCGAACTAAAATTCGTGCGAAAGATGAAGATTTGGGCCACATGAGGTAGTAGCTCATTACAACTAGCTAGTGGCAACAGGCAAGAGGTTTTGTCTGCAAAGATTGCAAAAATAACTGCCAAAGATAACAATAACAATTTTATTTGCGGTAAGTTCAAATTGATAAAACATATAATGTTAGGAGGGTAATTTAAGCGTTTAAGTGAAATAAGCGATGCTTGCAAAATAGTCTAGCCGGTCTACTGTATTAATAATTTTCCCAGCCCTTCACAAAACGCTTCTCTTTATACTTTGCCAGTAGTCGCGTTGAAGCCAGGAAATACTATGCAGAATATGTGCACTATGTTTTTACAAGGATGCCGTAGAAACAATAACAATCACACGCGCATACAGTTCGTCGAACGTTTTCCTAACGACTTGCAAACAAAACCACTAACACTAACAGTACAAACTCTGACAAACAGCCCTGGAGTGAGAGCAACACCTTAGTCCTTCATTGTTTGCATTTATTGGTTCTCATAGTAACAGCCGGCAGTCTGTATCACTGGTGGTGGGAGGATCTATTTAGAGGTATGGGCTGCAGAGTTCCTATTATTTGGAGCACCGTGCGGCCATTGTTCGGGCTGCGGCCTTCCTTGCAGCTATTTTTAAAAACGTCACAATGTGGACGGATGTGATACTATCACTCTGGTTAGAAGAGATATGAGTACATGTTAAAGGGTCACTGAGTTTTCAAGGGCATCTTTAGATTGGACGTATGTTCAAAAAAACCTACGAGGCTGCCTGGAAGAATTTCGATTGGGACGATGGTTTTAAACGAGACTTAAAAGTTACAACTCGATGGTAATCAAGTTCATTTAGTTGAAAGAACCCGACGTGGGGGTTGAAGTGAGCCCACAACATTTCTACCTGCCGTATATATATACTTCACCTTCAAAAGCAAAACATGGTCTTCTCCCTTATAGCAGCGTGCAGGCGTGCTCGTCTTCCTTTATACAGTTATTTAGTCCGTACAAAATCCTATCAAAAGCAAATTGTCTCTTTCCCTGCTGCTTTTATCAGCGTATCCATAATGAAATACTATGCGTATGCCATGTATCGTTGTGCTCAGTGCTGAATATTGATCATTGTTTTATCGTTACTACTTTCTGCTGTCATAATTCGATATCATTTTGTCCTATTGTTTTCGTTGATAAGAAACAGTTTCACAAGTCCCCAATTTCGTCATAACTATATGTGCAGTGTTTCTACAGCTCGGTTTCCGTGTCAGCTCCTCGGAGAGGGGAAAACAGCCGTCTTAGCTTCTTTTGGTTCTTTTATTTGCTAGAAAATAAGTAGAGGTTGGTTCTAAAAAGCCTAGCCCTGACTTCAACTCCTTTTTGATCTAAAACTTAGGTTGATGAATGTTCGCTATGTTAGAAGGAAACGGGTCGTGATTATTTGAAACAAGTTGATCTTACGGTAAGGCCAGAGATTAATAACTCCCTGCTTCTAGAAACGTGTGCCAGAAAGCAGTGGTTACTTGCACAGGATAGATCGCTATATCGCAAAAATCAGACAAGCTGATGTGAAAACATGCTGATTCTAAAAATAATCTATCATAAGAACTATTTCCAAAAACACTAACAACTTTGCAACCCATCTGCAGATCCAACTCGAGCCTATTTATACCGGTCGTGTTTTTAGACTCAGACTAGTCGAATAGGTCACAAATTGGCAGACCGGCCTGCTAGACGCAGCACGAGACGCCTCCACCGTGATTCTTGGTACGGTCCTTAATAATTTGTTTACCGGGAAATTTATAGAAAAATAGGGGACGTGTCTGTAATGGTCCCAGGACAAAGTTTTTAGGGGCACTTGACTGTGTTTGAAACGGGATATAAGTTGACCCATAGTTTTTATAGTGCAAAAAGTAAAACACCTGGAAAGTCATGTCGTACCATGGCCAGGCCACGACTGCAATATGTTCAATCTGTAATGTTATACTTTAATCAGATTAGACCGTCAAATGTGCATCGAGGTTAACGTTTGGCCATTATACAGATTTCATTGTCAACACCAGAAAAATTATATGCAATAAAAGTGGATAATTTTAATTAACATTTTATTCGGAAATTATGTACTTTATTCGCCGAAGAGCCCACCTTTTATGGTTGGTAACTAGATTTTAACTTATTAATCTTCAGATAAGGTTATTGTCAATAGTGTGTAGCTTAGTCTGCAGTTAACATAGCGACGTCGCGTCACTCTATTGTTGGTTTCTACGGTGCACCCGAGGTTTAGTCTTTACTCCAGTCAAGCAACCCTTGTCAGACGTCACAGCAACTTATCAAGAGAAACATCTACGTAGACAATTTCTCCTTTTCTATCTTTGCTTTGAACCTTCATCCCGAATGACAAATAGGCGACCTTTAACTGTTTTGAAACTGATCGTATCGTTTCTGTTGGCTATGGGTGACCAAACTTATGCTTGTGGTTTTTGCTTCAACGTACATACTCCAAAAACTAAGCATGTGACTCACTCTCTCTGAGCAGCATACTTGTCTGTAGCTTCCTCTTTAATGCTCTTTTCACGTATTTAATGAAGTTATTCACGTCACTGGGACTACGTATTGAATTGGCCATTAGATCAGCTGGAAGTGATTAAGGTGGAGCAGGGACTTGTACAAGCGGCTGTCTCCCGGACCGTGCCTGATACAGATCATTACAGTTTACGTAAACTGCACTTTGACGTTCCACCTAAACTACATCCGTCAACCTACCGGTACAGACACTTGTAAAACAACTATAGTGAGATCCTCCTTGCGGGATTGCAGCAGGGAGACTGTCACGGTATGATAAATCAGCGATTCAATTAAGGAGTTTGTAAGTTAATTAATATGTTTGCAACAAAGGGCGTGGGGCAGCTAAGTCATGAGTGTCGTGTTACCAGGTCTACTGAAATCATTATTTTTTGCAGACCCCACATTGTCTAGAATCTCCCGACTTTTTGTCTCCCTTTTTTGATGTTTTACGAAGTTTTCCCGGACCGACCAGATCATAATCGTTTGATAAGGGCAGACAGCCCCGTTATTGGCGGCCAAGCTGTCTACTGAGTCCGCATATTTATTGACAGAGACAAGCTGTCTACTGAGTCTGTATTGACACAGACGCGGTCGGGAGGGGTAAGTGTTAGCTGGTCAAGTCACTTAACAAGCTCCAAGTGATCACTAGGACATGTTGTTAAGGTGTTGCTGTAGAGACACACGGGAATGCAATCAAGTTCATTTTCGGACATGACGAAAAATTAACCCTTCATTCGGGCAAGCTAACTAGAAATTATCTGAAGGTGTATCCAACATTTAACATAGAATCCGGCCCAATCGTTATAAAACGCACTAATTGAGAAGGTAGTACTGGATGAAAACTGGGTTCTCTAAATGCAGCACTGCAAAGTTCGAGCCTGATACAAAGAAGACTTATGGAAAACAAGCCAAAATATTGATAGTCTAGTTGTTTAGTACTACTTGATTCTATTTTAGGCGGTCTAACAAGTCTCCTCAAAAAGTGTATTTTTGGATTGGACTTCCCCGTGTGTGATCAATTTAGCACGAGTTCATGAATGCATTGTCTGCTATAAATAGACGAGAAAATCTTAACAACTGGATCAAGGCTACTAGGTTTACGTCTTGAATTGGCTTTAATTTTAAATATTATCGATTGTATCAGGACCCAACGTTTACCGTTATATATAGGCAATAAATCTTTAAAAAACTTTAGATACGGCGAATTCTCCTCTGGGTATCTCTAGCAACTCGACTTGCAAAGTAACTTTCTAAAACTTTAAAGATACAAACACATTTAAAAAGTGAACTTAAATGAACTGCGCTGAAAATTATGTTTTAAGATATAATATAACGCTGCCGAATTGATTTGTTTTCTATGTCATTGTCCTTTCGAGTCATTTTGTAACTATCCCGGAATGTTTTAAAATTTATCGTGAACATGTCCTGAAATAGTTTGCCCCGATGATGATAATAATATGGAAATCGGCAAATAGACAGTTAAAATTGACAAACTTTAAAATATATTTGAGTTGACACAGAATTACAAATACTTGTAGTTGTAGCGATTCTATCATTCAGGTGTAACAAAGGCCGCATAGTAATTGTCAAGACAAATAAAAACTTTGGGGCCAATTTCCTTTGATGTAGGAATAAAACATATAAGCGTTGTGAATATATGAATAAATAATTTGATCAATTTATCTGCGAGGAATGCTTAGCAATCATTTAAGATAAAGATATTTTCGATATTCAGAAATTTTTTCACAATTTCTATTTAATAACAAATTCCGTATTTCATGACTTTCAAGAATCTTCTATGCAATTAATACTATCATGGAAATTAAATGTCTTAAACAATAGAAATTTGTAGAATAGTCTGAAAGACATTCAGAGCATTAAGTTCTGGTCGAAATTTCTGGTCGAACTGGAAGCAAGAAGATTCCAGACTATTCTGCAACCTTTACATTTAGAGAAAACCAGTTTGTTGCCTTGTGTGAACGCCAAAAAGTAATAAGATAGGGGTGTGGTGGAAGACTTGACATGTCCTTTATTTTTGAGATAATCTCATTAAAATTTGGTTTAAGATATTGATTATTGGGTCGGTATCTCGGATCATGTTATCATTTAAAATGTTATAAGTTTTCAAATAGGTTAGTCCTGCTGAGTACCGAACCCTTTGTAGTTGGTGCTTTAAACGCGTAGCGTTACCCTAGAAAACGTAAGTAAGATCTGGAAGTATTAAGAAATCAAACTTTTAAATATAACAGCTCAACTTCAAATATCAGATAACGGCAGGAGTAAACGCTAACCTGAAAAACGAACGCGCGTGCGACATGCGAGATAAGATAAGACGGGAATAAAATCACGAGCAGGCACACGTATTATGACAGCTACTAATCTTTGGGAGTATACCTAGTACCGACCTTATATACCCTGCCGATTATTTAGTCCACCCTGGAAGAAGGCCGTGAAGCGAAGAGGGCACTTAACAGCCGACATCGTGTCTTGTCCTCCATTAAACCAGTCCGGTTCTTCGGAGGACTCTCTGCTCCACCTTATCTCCGCCTTGTAGCTGCTGGCCCCTCCTCTGACACTTTCTGACAATATTAGAGGGATTATTGCGACAAATTTCATGATTTAAGGAGGTGGTTGGTGCAAGGTGGTCCAGTCAATGATAAGGGTAAAGGGTGAACTGAGGTTGACAATTAGAAGGGGTAGAGGCGTTAATTTGGCAAAGAGAGGTTCTCACTCCATCTGGTTCGAACGAACGTGCCATGACAGATGACACACGTTTAGGGGTTAGGTCATGTGACCAGGCCCCGCTGCTCTAGAGCTGCTAAGTGCGTACTCGATATCTTAAATTCGAGAGATCGGTCTGAGCTGGACTCTAACCGTTTTGCTGATCTGCATTGTAATCTTTTCAACTAGTCAAACTGAAAATTCCCCCACTGCACCTCCGACTGTCAAAGATCAGACTAATTCACGAATTTCGCTGAATTGCTAGCAATACCGACTCAACCTTTATCAGCAATTGGCAAATCGTCTCCAATCCCTTTTATCGGCGACAGGACTGTAATTTTCCGACACATAATTGAATAAATTATGATCAATTGGTAATTTTTTGGTTATCAGCTGATAAGAGTCAGGTCACCCGATGGAAGTGGTTTGGCGGCTAGTGCAGAGAATCAGAGATGTAAAATCATGGCTTGCGGGAAATACCAACATGTACTACCAGTATCAGTATGCGTTATGTGGGCAGCGAAGTCGTGGGTGTGTAGTTAAACATGTAGGTAAACACTTCCAATACACCCTTCTTCTCGGAGTCTCATACTTAGCTCTCACTCTTGATATTCGACTGCAGGTTGGTGATATTTTTGTTTTTATAATGTCTATCTGACGCATGGTAACACACTCAAAAGAGGAATTTGCCTGAATTTTTTGGCTTAACTGAGTGCTCTAAAAGTTCAGTCTTTGCAGAAAAAGAAATGGGACCGAGAAAATCAGAAGATGTGGAGAGTAGGCCATCCTCTAATTTTGTGCACCTTTCTTACAAATCTCTCATCGACTTCGAGAATTTGTGAGTAAACATCTCTCATTTTTTAGCAAAACTCAAAAGCTTTTTAGTTTGAGCTTGTTTCAATTTATTGTTTAGATAGTCGGCAATATAAGCACAGTACTTAATAAGTTTTCCGCGATTGATTAAATACTGTTATATCCTCCTGATATGCTTTAACTTACAAATCACCAGGAGAAAAACAGAAGACGCACACTTTCTTGGCATACTAAAAATGTTCTCCAACTACATGCTAGCGGCGACAATTGGTTCCTACATCACAGCTAAGTCCCCACTCTTTCAAGACAGATTTGGGTCTATTGTGGTTGCTGGAGTTCTTATCGTGATCTTAGCCAATACTCCAACCATGAGCAAGACACAGAGAATGGGTGAGTGGAATAACTTGTCAGTGTCACCTAAATAACGTGTCAGTGTCACCTAAATAACTTGTCAGTGTCACCTAAATAACTTGTCAGTGTCACCTAAATAACTTGTCAGTGTCACCTAAATAATTCCATTGATAAAACGGTCTGACGGCTACGATCACTCTAGGCCAACTGGCCTTTTTAACCGCATCTTTTTTTAAATCGTTTTCTTTATGTAAGTTTCACGTACAGCTGAGCTGCATTAGATACTTGTAAAATTTCAACTTTCACAATAACTTCTACTTCTATTTGACTCTATGTGTAACACTTATAGCTCTATTCATTGTATGTAATTATATAACTTGGAGCTTATAGTAATTATAAACGTTTAAAGATTCTATCGCTCCGTGATAGAAAGTGATATTTTTGGGAAGGGGTCACAAATTTAAACCTATCAGAAGCTAGGAGGCACTGTTTTGTAGTTTCTCATTGGTCAAATTTTGGGCCCCCTTACCGATATTTTAAACAAACGAAAGCAATGTAATGTGAAATTTTACTGAACTATTGTATCAATTTCAGCGGAGGGTTCTGGGGCTTACTTCTTCGGAGGATGTTGTATCACTACGATCCTATGGTGGAACTTTAACATGAGCTTTTGGTACGTTATATGTCGATCTACAGCTTTTTAGTTAGATTTGAAGCCAAACAACAACACTCGCAACATATAGCAACATACAAGGCAAACTGTCCACTTTATCTGATTCTTGGCTTATCATCCACTTGTAAAGTTTATATTCCGGAATCCGTTTAATTGACGTTAAAATTTAGACTGTACTATGAAGGGGATGATAACATCCTATTTTCCTTAGACATACGCCAAATGGCTATCCTTGAATTGATCGCCGAAACCTTTCGTCAACATTTGAAGGGCTGCTTCATTAAGTGAGCCGTCCAACTTAGAGGGTGTAAATTGCATATCCTGCTATCTGTTAGTTTCAAGGTCTTTCTTCCACGCACAACGCCAAACTTTTCCTACAAAAATCTTAACTCATCTGTTAGATCAACTTATTGTGCCAGGAAAATATATCTAAATCATCCAAACACAGGACTCATTTTCTTAATATAGTGCGCGACTTTTAAACCGGAAATTGGCGTTTAGATTTAGTTGTAGGAATATCCCATCTTTAGACGTAGCTGCTTTCTTCTTAACATTTTTAGGTTTAACATTTCTCGTTGATAAAATCTGCCGTTTTAATTTCCTCTCTTACAGGGTGATACTCCGTTATTTTACGGGTATAGCTCTCTCTGGTTACCTTTACAGTGTTCCCTTCTTTCTGCTAAGAATTTGGAATAGCTCATCTTCCTCCTCCTCGTCGGGAAATCAGAGGCTACGACAGAAGACTGACACCAACAGAATGATATTCTTCTTGGCAGGGCCCATTGCCAATTTCCTTGGATTGTGGGCGATGGAGCCGATATTCAAACTCGTTTTTGGAGTTTCTTACTTCCTAACACCCGTGAGTTGAAAATCGAAACTTCCGAGATATCAGTGATGAATGAAATTAACTTTTTAATTACAATTTTTGCCATAATTCGTGGGTTAATATTTTTTAAATCAGGTTTTGAACTAAAAATGACACAAGATGCAGCAAAACCCTAATCTAAATTTGATAGAATCTTAAATATCACAGGAAATTAGGATGCAAGTTACAGTCGGCTGTGCGATCTGGTTCTTTTTGCATGGCCAGTTTAATTTCGTGAAGTGCAGGCTCTACGACAGGGACATACTTTGGTATGACATTGTACAGTTTTACTTTTAGTTGAAAAATCATAATTGTGGTTTTCCTTTGCTAGTTGAACAACATAGTTGTTATTGCAGTTGTACTTATACTTGTATTTGTTGTGATTAACATACATTTCAAATGTTTCAAAATTGCGAGTTGGCTAGCATTGTTAGGCTCATACACAACCAAACTAGTAATGCCAAGTTCACAGAGTCCTGACTGTATGACCCCTACAATCTCATTTTGCAGGCAGATGATCCAGTTGATCCCTGAGACCTTCTTGGCACTGTACTTCGTCCCTAAATCCTTATTTGTCAACAGCGAGGTGGGTATAAACGTGGTTACGCTAAGATAAGAGCTAAACCGCTAACTAAGGGTCAATACAAGAAGTTAACTAGACGGTTTTTTCTAAACGTTCGGATTAAGTTTAAGTTATTTAATTTAATTGGCTTAAGTTTCGAATCCTGTTTTAAGTATCAGACAATAAATCAAATGCTTATAGCATTAAATATTACTGAAAAAATATCATTTTGAATTTTGACGTTGCACTTTGGCAGGAGGATTATTAACCGCAACGCACTCAAGTCAACATGGGAGAGTGGTGCTGATCTCTAAATAAAGGGGTGTTGAACAATGAGAGACATCGCTGTCATCGCTTTGTCTTAATATAAAGACAAGAAGATTTCAGCAACCCCTACTTCCTGAGGTTAACAACTATTTTTGTTAGTGATAAGTTGAACTTATATATTTTTATTTCACGATTTTAACTTGTCTTCTGGGAATATTTAAAGTAATTACTTTGTTTGCATATTAGCTTATATTGGTCGCAATTTTAAACTGCGAAAAGCTTTACAATATTAAATCTCGCTAAAAGTAAAACTTTCATAATTGTGTCTGTTCGAATCGCTATTTCCTTTTTAAAAGTATTTTTTCAATCTTCAAATTTATTGTTCGCGAGAATTTGTTTGTTACTTTGAGAATGGAATAGATCTTTTAACTTTAAATTTAAGATTTAAGGATTTCAATTTCATATAGCAGCATGTCAAAGCTAGAAAGTGCAGAATTACATTGTGGCCAACCAAAATCTTAGTATTATCAAAGTTGTTCAAGTCATGTTATTATTCATTTAGAATCCATGAAATCTCAAATAAGCTGTTAGTCAAATGAAATTAGATAAGATCAATTAAATAGAACTACTAGATGGAATTTTCTACCGCCTCTCACCTACTTAAATAGAACTTGGTATGATAAAACGAATAGGTGCAAGATACAAGTACAAGACTTTAAGTCTTAGCAAAGGCCTCTTTCTCGAACGGTGTACATCAATTCCCCGTCCTCATTTGTCCTTAAACCTTTACCAGAAATTTCAAAAACATTCTGAATATTCCAGCGGTTCATAATGAGACTTTTAAACCTACTCCCGCCTCTCCGCCTCTTCTCTACAAATCCTTCGCCCTGACTCAAAGTCCCCCGATATGGTCTTGCGTGTCGCACCGTGACGTCATCACAGACCGCCAGCTTCATCCCCGCAGCCTTCAGTCTGATGTAAAAGTCTCTGTGTTCGACAATCATTAACTCAGGGTCCCACCCTCCGATATCTAACATGTGGTCAGTACGAGCCAGGAATATGTTGGACGTTATGTCACATCTGTAACAGTTAGGAAATTGTGGGATCGCCCCGTGGACAGTTTCACACGTTTCTAGTCCTTTAAACTGACCCAATCTACGTTTTGACCTAGTTTCACTGAAATAACCAAACTGAAGAATGCCGGAAAAACTGCACCCAACGTGACTTTCACAAGCAGCAGCAACAGAGACATCTGTTACTTCTAGCAGTCTTACCAACTTCTGGAGACGCGTATTTGAAGTAAAGATCATATCGTCATCTAGCAGAAACAGGTACTTTGTCTTAACTTGGTACATACTTCGATCCCTTCCATTTCCTATTCCCAGATCTTCATTCATACTTACTATGTACCTCATCAACGGAAATTCTGAAATCTGCTGCTTTATTTCATCAGAAATATCGTTCGGTCCGTCATCATACACTACAAAAGGAAGATCGTACCCAAGATTCTTCCGCACTGACCGAGCTAGTCTGAGAATAAGATGAGGCCGTCGGCTGGTTTTGGAGACCACAGTTACACAGTCAGACATGTTTGAACATCTAGTCTCCTCTGGAAAAGAGGACAGAAACTTTACTGGTTCTGGCTCTGCTTTATTGAAGGCACATGCTTTGAAATCGCACTTACTGCCCGGCTTAATTACAATGTTCTTAAGAAGTCTCCTGTCGTACTGAAAGAAATTTTCTTCCAGCAGAACGATTCTGGAAATTTGTTTGTCGCACTGAGCTAGCCGAACTGGGTCGTCCAAACAAGGGTGCAGTGTTGGTTGGGTATTGTTAATGAGGGATGTGGGAGTTAGACAAAGTTCTCTGTCTTGCACCACTTGCTGTAGATAAGTTCCTTCATCAACCTCTAACAGGAACGGTGAATCAACTACATCGCATTCTACAAGCTCAAGTGATATTGTTTCACTAGAACTAGACTTCGCTGAGTCGATGCAAAGTCCAAGTCTCTCGTAAACAAGTTTGTTGCTTGTCGTCAGACTAAAAACCTGTACTTTATCAGGATCACAAAACGTGACGATGAGACGTCCATCGTCTGTTGCGTCAATACATCTGCCTTCGTACCACAGGCGGAGTCTGTGATTGTGAAACTGATAGCTGTTTCTTGGTTTTTCCTCAGAACCGATCAAATACAAATTTGACAGGTTTTGTTGTTCGATCTTGATGTTTTGAAGATTGGAGATCGTTTGGTAGTTGGTCCTTTCATTGGAAAACACCAGCAAAAGAATTGCTAGAAACACAAGGGGCAAAATTAATTGTTTCAAATTCTGCTGAAATCTCCGAGCAAACATTTAACTTTCTAAAGTAAAAATACGTAATTTAATTTTAACGGAAAAGGCTTTTCTAATTGACAGTTCCACAACTTAATCATTAACGGTTAAGATACACCATGCAAAATCAAAAAAGGCAATGCTCACTATTTCTTCAATACTTGCCAAATTCATTGAGCAGCTGCTAGTAGTATTGAGTATCGAGCGGCTGCTTGTAACATTAAGTATTGAGTATAGTTACAATGTACTACAATAGACTCCACAGTCCACATGAGTCACATGACGGTCTTGAGCCTTTGTGCCATGCTACTTTTTAATCACTACTGCAAGAACTTCAAGCTGAGTATTAAATACTTAACGTATAATGTCCCCCATGGCACATGGAAAATGGAAGCCCCTTTTCTGATGATGATGTACTGTTAGGGGTCGTTGACATATGACGTCATCACCTAGAGGGAGAGGGGGTTTCAAAATGATGACGATTGATGACGAGGGAGGAGGGGGTTTGGCCAATGATGATGTCATCAAAATTTTAAAGGATTTATAGGATTTTTTGAAAATTTTTGATTTCTTTTGAAAATCTTTATCAGAATTTAACAAAATCAGAAGGAAAATTTTCAAGTAAAAATCTTGCGTTGCGGCAGCAGGTCAGGCAACGTCTGACAATAAAATTCCT
>JH155219.1:328577-338923 GCA_000226015.1 Mnemiopsis leidyi | reverse complement strand
TAGAGCGGGTACATCTAACATCTCATGTTTAGGTACCACCGGTAGAATAGAGCGGGTACATCTAACATCTCATGTTTAGATACCACGGTAGAATAGAGCGGGTACATCTAACATCTCATGTTTAGTTACCACGGTAGAATAGAGCGGGTACATCTTACATCTCATGTTTAGGTACCACGGTAGAATAGAGCAGGTACATCTAACATCTCATGTTTAGGTACCACGGTAGAATAGAGCGGGTACATTTAACATATCATGTTTAGGTACCACGGTAGAATAGAGCGGGTACATGTAGCTCGTGTTCTCGGTAAAACAGATGGTAACTACATAGTCCGAGAGTCCGTCACTCAACCCGGCAAATATTCCCTCTCTTTTGTGTGAGTACTGACTATTGAGTAACTTAATTATTTTTCAAAGCTTTTAAATCAGTAAATTACATTTTATATCAGCTTTACACTTATAAATTCTACATTAAATTTTAACTTTTCACTTTGAAAGTCGTAAAGTTTTCATATTATCATCACATCGGTACTGTACAGTCTTAGAAAATGTAAATTCAGACTGTTTGTCTAAACGTAACATTACACGTGGCAGGCTAGCCGACAATAAGTAACTTTGTATCACGTTTGTACACAGAGAAGCAAGCCGGTATTATTCGGGCATGTTTTTCCGGGCAATATTACACTTTGTATACAATATTCACCGGAGCTGTGAAGTGTTTAATGTTGTCCTGGTGGTCGACAACTTTTCACTTTGAGATAGAAATGCAAGAAATATGTCATTCTCAATGATGAAATTTCAACACTTTATTAGATATATCGTCCTAAAAATATGCTGTCTGACAACAAGACGTGGCTTAGTGCCAGCTTCCCGCCAAAAAGTCCTGCTTGTAAAACCTCCCCTCATAAATCTCTCTACCAAGTTAATTATACACACCATCATAGACTCCAGATGAAGATTTCACTCTGACTTGACAATATGCAATGTAGCTTCATGCTGTGATCAGTGGACCACGACTCGCTAATTAGCAGTGTCACGTGATCCCCTCTAGGGTTTGCAGCCCAGTTAAACTCGGAGCAGTGTCTCTGGTGACAGCTCCCACAAATCACGGTCCTTGTAGCGATTCTCGGTCCATACTCTCTGTTCCTTGAAGAAGCTGCAGTAAATACTGCTCTGAATGACACCTACAGGAACTGGCTTGTAAACAAGATAATGGGATAATTACAGCCGCTGATCTGGTTAGTGGTTGAGTTGAGACACAGAACCTACTCTAACAGGACGACACAACTTTAGACACCACTTTTAGACAGGATTATCAGACGGAAAGTCTGAGAAAACGTCCTAAATCTCCTCATTCAGAGCGACTTTCTCTTATAGGTGTTGAGACATTCCAGGCTAGAGTAAACGTGTGAACTATTAGTAGTCGACAACATACAGTCGGCTAAATTACGTAACTTTAGATATTCAAAACGAACTTTGACATGTCGGCCTATATATATATATCAGTTATTATCAGTCAGTTCTAGCTGCTGGTCGTCTCTCGTGCGTTCTTGTTTCTTCTCTAGGATCTAAATTTTAGTTTGTTAGTTTAGTTGCTTAGTTTACAATGGATCTGAAACTCCGACCGCTGATTTGCAACCAAAGATTGGGCTTGTCTCGTAGAGATATGACGGAGTTTTGTATCAGTAAAATGTGTGATCTGCTCAACACTAGGTATGTTGCTAGGAGCCGATAAGCGATACGTGTAGATGTCGTATCAGTTTACACGCTACATGCACAGTTCATATATAACCGTCACAATGTTACCGCTTCTGTCTTCACAAGACACAAGTCACAGTGATTGTTTACGTTAAAGTGTGCTACTTGCTGAGAAAGTAATAATGTTCGTAACTGTAAATGTTTGTTTTACACGCACGCGGGATGTCACCACACTCACCGAACACAAACAACTTCCTATGCGTTCGGATCGCAGACAAGGAGAATTATTCGTTACATTCGTTGTTGGACTTGTACTAGAACGGATTACGCAGCTTGATTAATCACGTTCACTGGCATCTGCTAAACGCATGCGTTAAGCCGCGCACGTCCAATTATTTGTAAACAAACAGTGAATTAGTATACTATTTCAGATTTGGCGGGCAGATCAAACACTACCTCTTAGATTATAAGAACGGAAAGCACGTAATTGGTAAGTTTCTCGTCAATTATAGCTCCGAAACCGATTGTTTCATGGGTTTTCCCGTATATGGGTCATTCGTAGTAGGCTGAGTTGTTCAGTGCCACGTATTACACACTCCCCTCTCAACATAGAATATTAATCTTAGGTCACCGTGACTGTCGATAAGTAGACTGTTTAAATTTTAAATTGTACATATATGTTACATTATACAATCAAGGTCTTGAATTTCTCTGTTCTAAGAATGATGGGTTCATTGATCATTGTGAACAAAGGTGTTTCATTATTTCTTGGCTGGTAGCATTGTAACTTGTTGCACTTATTTTCTATCTTGGTAGGTGATCTGAAATTTAAAAATTCTTGGCGATAGCTTTAAGTAGAATTTAAATATTTGCTGAACTCCGGAAGAGCCTGCAGGTAAAAATATTGTTCCCCGGTGTTATAGATGATTGACATCCTCCCTCTCAGGACAAAAAGAGTTCGAGTCGATGAACCTGCTGGTTTCGGACGGTTTGATAAGTCTGCACGTGCAGAAGGAAGGAGCAGAACACATTACTAAATGTATTACAATGAAACGGAACATAAAGCGGCCTGCCTCCCCCTCCCCCTGCCACTAAAACTGAAGTTTCAGCGGAAAATGATGACAATGATTATGCTCAGGTGCAAACTCATTTCACAAAATGTTATTGATTTAAACATCTGCAGTCTGCCCGTCATCTAATTTTGTATCCAATTTTAGTCCAATAGGGGATGTAGGTAACTGTCATTAGTAAATTTATCTGTACATTCCAGCTATTTTCAAATTCCATATCTCTATGTTAAACATTATATTTATACTGTTTGGTAAATATTTGTATCGGTCTCCATTTCTAAGGATTCCATAGTAATTTTATATGTAAGATGTACAATTCCTACATTTGATCAGGTCGATGAGGTCGAAGAAGACGGACTGAGACCTGCTTGCCTAAGACCAGCTGAAAGAAATAAGAACACCAGACAGACCGTTAGGGTTAGCTCTTTTTACGAAAGTGACGCTCAAACTTTCGAGAAGAAACACGTTTTCAAGGTTACTTTTGCATTCCTTTAATTTGGTGATATTAATCTTAGGGGGTTATCGTATCTCATCTTTCAGAACCTTGTAAATATGGATTATTGTGGAGCTAAATTTGTTTTTTAACACAAGCCTAATATTCCATTTTCACAATTGACGTTATTTCAGATTCACACTTATTTTGGGTTTCCCTTTTGCGACTACTGTTCTAATTACCTGTGGGGGCTGACCCAGCAAGGATTCCAATGTCAAGACTGTGGAATGAACGTTCATCATCAGTGTAAAAACGAGGTGCCAGATGACTGCAAACCCAGCAAGAAGCGTATTACCAAAGGTATGCACATTGAACATTCCAGAATCCCTTATCAAAACGTAAATACTACAAGGGCTTTGATCTCGTTTTGTTTAGTACCAGTTTTAGCAGCTCCAGGCACTGCATTGATCCGTGATCTAACTCGAATTGTTAAATCTCGTTCTATTGTTAGATCTGACTTATTCCTCAATAACGTTCAAAAACAGCGACATTATAACGACAATATAATGACATTATAATGACTTAATTAGCGACTTCACAGTTTTCGGCGTTGATCTAACGACCGTTGTCAAAGTAAAGGATGTCGACAATATCCCCCCAGTCTTGCACAAAGCCATATCTCTCATCGAAAGTTCAGGTAATAATTCTATTTTTCCGGAAACAAATAGCTCCAGCATAAAGTTTTAGGACTTTTAATTGATCATATTTTTTACTGATTAAATGTTTACTATTTGTCACTTGGTCGCTTTGGACTGGTTATTTTATTGCGTTATATCACACATACTATGTGTTAACATCGACCATAATTTTGACTCAAGCCGGAATTCTATACTCTAATTCGCGGTAGTTAGTTGAATGACAATATAATTAGAGAATTTGATGTTGACTTGTTGTAATAACTGAATTCTTAACATTTGCTTCTCGCTGCTTTAATTATGTCACAGTTATAAGCGTCTAATTACAACCGAGTATGATTGATAGATCACAAAATCTAACACATAGCTTATTACTGCAGGCCTGAAGACTGAAGGAATATACCGAGTGAATGGCAGCCTGGACGAAGTGAACCGCTTCAAAGACTTAATAGACAACAACTCGAGCACAGAAGTGCTAAACAAAGCAGATCTTTTTGTGATTTGCAGTCTTCTCAAACAGTTCCTCAGAGAGCTCCCCATGCCAGTCATTACTTACGATGCTTATCAAGCTTTTATCGACGCCAACAGTACGTATAGCTACCGAGTTTTCCAAAGCATATTTGATGTTTCATACATAAGGTGCTGAAAAGTGAATGCCATTTTTGTTCTTGATCCTGCTTCTCAATATCTTGAAAAGGATACCTTCAGCTAAACCGTTTCGACTATTTCAGAGTTTCAAGACCACGAAGAGCGTGTCGGTGAAACCAAGAAAGCTATTAGACTGCTCCCGCACTCCCACTTCCACACCCTTAAAGCTCTCATTGAACACTTGTCCAGGTAACGGCTTTAAGCTCTCATTGAACACTTGTCCAGGTAACGGCTTAAAGCTCTCATTGAACATTTGTCCAGGTAACGGCTTAAAGCTCTCATTGAATACTTGTCCAGGTAACGGCTCGGCGAAAATTTGAATTTTGCCAAGATTGTGGATGTTCTTCGTATTTTAACTTTATTTTTGAGAATCCGTGTGTGCTACTGGTTACTCGAAATTCAATACATTGTAACCCCACTTCAATCAGGCAGGGTACGAGATATTCCGATTTAACACAGTGCAACTTTCAGGGTATCAGCTTGTTCCAGCCAGAACCAGATGACTACAGACAACCTCTCAATAGTGTTCGGTCCGACCATCTTTAGGTCACCAGACATGTCTCCAGCCAACATGATGACAGACTTGAACCACCAAAAAGTAGCCGTCAAGTTTATGATCGACCACTGCTGGAGACTTCTCAGATAGGATCCATGTAATAGATCTAGATGATCTGATTTTCAGAAAGTTAGAATTTAAAGACTGCGAAGTGATGCATTCCGCCAAGTAGATTGTTTAAGAATTAAGATGGGAAATGAGATGAAGAATATTCGACAGTTGTTTTAACCCTCGTTTGGTGATTTCGATATAATCAGAGATTAATACGTTGTAAATTTTTACCGAGGTGTGTTTACAAATAGGTTAAATTTGATTTGATGTGTTTAGTTTTTAACAGGTTAGGGTTGTCGTTGAACATGAGGACGGTGTGTTTATTGTTTGCAGTTTTCAAGCGGCTTCCTTCCTTTGTGGGAAGTTGAGGCTCATGAAAGGGGGGTCGCAACCGTCTCTCTTCAGGCTCAAAAACGGGAGAAATTTCGGACTGGTTAATGACTCCTCTTAAAACATTCAGCGTTTTATTTTATAAGTTGTTCTTTTTAATTTAGAGCATATTCTATTTCCATGTTGGTAGACGCTATATTGCATGCTTTGATTGTTTGAAATACTCATATGTTACTCAAGGACTAAAGTATTGGTCGTCGGTTAATGTTACAAATTGTTAAAGAATGGTAGTTAAGTTTTTATTTTACAGATACATCTTTAAAATTTACTGTTAAAGAAGAAAAAGTTTAAGCCGTTAAATGGTAATTTGCCTGAGCCATAAAGATATCCCAATTAGCCTGCGGTAATTTTGCCATCTCCATGGAAACTTTGAGAACAGAACATAATTACTTTTTGTTCGTCTTGGCTAAATGGTCTATTTTCCTATTATAACTGACCATACTTTTATTTTGAAGTTGTTTATATTTGGATTTTCATTTTCATGGTTGGGCTGAAATTTTATTTTAAAATTTATTTGATATTGACCCATTAATGTTTAATTTTCGACATGATTGATCTGTTTAAATGAAAATTCTCGTTTTATGCGTACTGCTAGGTTCAGTGAAACTGAAATGCAAAACGCGATCTGACTATAAGTACAAAAAAAACTTTACAGTAAAGCTTTACGTAATTTCTTCAGCTAACTAATTGTTACTGGATTCCAGCGCAACATAACAATGGCCAATCAACGTTGTAAACTGCGTTTTAAACCTCATTATATATAATGTGCATTCATGCAGAAATTTAAAAGTTTTACAGTGGACGGAGAACAAAGTGCCGTGTCGTTAAACAATTTGTTTTGCATGACATAGCGTTTTAAAAGGATTGATCTAAACTGCTAGCATGCTACACAGTCAGAGGGGCACTTTTATTCGAGATAGGGAGGCCCCGTTTTCCATTCACAGTGTACCGTTTTGCATCAACGACCAATCAGTCAGCACCATCATGTCATGTGATGAGTTGGTTGGCAGCACGGCAGAGGCTCGCCGCGAAGTCAAGTCTTTAGCTATACTTTGTACTGCTCCATTTTTTAGTTTCATTAAGACATTGTTCATAGTTACTTCGTGACGATCTTTAGTTGTAAAACTACAAGTGCCACTGTAACTTTTGTGTTGTTGTTGGATCTGGAAGTGGTTCCGGAAATTATAAAGATTTTCAAAATAATCTTGATGATGATCTTTCCTAATTCTAGTTGAATAGTTCCTACTCAAAAATTTCCTTGCCTTTCGTTTGTCGCTGCCCCACCTTGTTTATTAAATTGAATCTTTATATTGATTACTGCAAATTAAATTGAATTGACATAATCAATAAATTTGCATAAAATTAAATGACACTGCACAAATTATTTAACATAAATCACAATTCCGCCACAGCGATTTCATACAGCATCTTCCCGAGGTAATTGATAATTTCCCGAGGCCTTGATAATTTCAGTAAAACTGAAATAATCAGGGCATTTGTAATACTAATATAAGGTCAGGTCATTGATGACCGGTGGTTGTGCAAGTGTTTGTTTCGCACAATATCACTAATTAAAGTGACATCTGATCTTTATAAAGTGCTTGGGCTCCTTCGGACTCAATGCATCACCTACAGTCAAACAACGCATGCGAATAGTAACATTTACTATAAACAATTAAGGAAATGATATTCAGTCACTTGATCATACCGTTAATTTTGGATGATTATATTATTATAATACTAGTAGTTAGACGTTGTCTGGCCTGCTGCCGCAACGTAAGGCTAAGTATTTAATCGAATTATGTTATTGTAGTGTTATGTATCAACTATCACTGTTATGGTTACATGTACACTTACAGTTACAGAATTATACCATCCAATCATATTCATATAATTGTCACGAGCTTACATATTTTATGATTTGAAAGTTTCACGTTTTACTATTGCATGCCTAAATTAAATACAGAGACACTGGGTCTAGCCTTGGGCCAAGATGACTTTCTTTGACAAAAGTTCTGATTTCCCACTGCACAAACAGGAACGGTCAACTTCAAGAAGCTACGATAGATAATCCTCGATGTGCATTAAGCTCGAAGCATGTCCATTAAAATCTCTTTGAACTGAGTGCTGTACTTAAAAAGATCCTGAACAATTTCATATTCCGATATTTTGTTTCCATGCTAACACATAAATATTGTGGTTATTTAATATTTAGTGCGTGCAATTAGTATACAAGGCAACGTATTTTACTTATTTGTGCGTTAAAAGATTGTGAGATTCCTCCTTGCAACGGGAATTTGGTTTCATTTTTCAAAAACAATTCTTTTCCCTGTTGATCGCTGTACCTACAAACTCTAAAATTAAATAAGCAAACTACAAACTTTCTCACTGCCAATACGCAGCTGTTTCTATAAATACTTGACTGCCGACAGTATACTCCTTCACATGACATAACTTATAAATTCGGTCTAAATATTCAGCACGCGAAGTAATTTTAGTGTCGAGGAATATGCCGAATCCTGTGTTCGGTTCACTCTCCAATACATTTCGTTCGGACAGGGTGATAACACCGCTAGCGCCCAACAGACAAACAGCTTCAAAGTTTTTGTGAGTGTTCCTACAGTTTTTGTTGAAACTCGTCAGAATTTGCTTGTGCTATTCTCATTTCTATGAAAATCTGTACGGTGTACTTTGCAGCCTTCAACAACAGTGACAGGTTCTGAGCTTGAGAATAATATTCAGGTTTTTGACTTGTTGGCAGTCGTAAACTGGGTGCTGATATAAACATGATTGAAGGATTCTATTCTAATTGAAGAAGTAACTCGAACATTTTAAGAACATGCGTAATACTAATACTTGTGATCTCCCCATTGATAAATCATAACCCTAAATGTAAACCTAAATTACCGATAATTGACGAAACAACCAATCTTTGCAGATACAACAGCACTGGCTCCGGTTTACCCAGACCTCAGGGACAAAAATGGGGTCGAGGGGAGGACTACGGGCTTCACGTTTCCACGTCGGACACAGACAGAGCCAAAATCAAGGGGCACCGACACTTTAGTGCGGGCTTTGAATATTTGCCGGGGTTAGTGTTTCTGTTGAATACATTATTTTGCAGTGAGTTTAAATTTAATATTTCGTTAACAGTGTAACACAATATTATTTAATTCCAACTTGAATTGCAAAAAACAGTACCTATTTTGTTAACATGGCCACAAAAATGCTAAAGAACCGAGTTGAGAATGAATTGGAATTACACGACTTTGCATTAAGACTTTATGTTACTTTCTTTGTGACAACCCGGTTGCCCTCAGCGAGGTAGCCCAGTACCAGGTCTACAACTTGACTGCCCTCAAGAGGTCCAACACTCGTCCTCACGATCACCTAGTGACCGAACCTCAGAGGATCAACATCCAGGATTCTCAGATCAAGCTGGAGTTTCCTCAGCAGCACACCTACTTCTCCCATCTGTCTCAGAAAGATTTGTTCCCTCAACACAAGCCCCCAACTAAAGTTGCTGCTGTTATTGAAGAAGAGGTTGACAATGCTGAAGACTCAGATGGTCAGTTTTTTAGTTAGTTACACTTAGAAATATTAATTTCATTTTATGGGATCGAAGATCAACAAAACGTTACCAAGATTTTGAAAACAATGAACATGTAAACTTTGTAGTTCTCTATCCATCCCTTATTGACCATTGTCCCAGGTGAATACGATCCTGAGCCAGTGTTGGCCTTTAACAGGGAGTTTAAACCAGATCTAAGATCTAGTACTAAAGGTTGTCCCTGGAGAACAGAAACTATCAACAGCGACTGGGTTAATAACACATATTCATGCAGTGCATCTGTTTTTACCTACTCCGTTACTCAGTTACACATGGACTTGTTTTTGTCATTTGATTCTATCTAATTCTAAGTTTCATCACTCAGAGACCATCTGTGGTACCACGACCGAATGAACAGAAGGTCACTGCTGAGACTTTCAACAAACACAAGAGTCACCTCAAGTCTCTTAAAGAGACTCACTATAGTCGAACACATGGTTTTGCGATAAACGTGAGTGTTTGTACATTTTTAACAATACGTGTTTTCAGGACATGGACGTCACTTTGAAATTAAAAATTGCTTCGAGAAATTACGGTTTCATTACCTAATTTAAAATCACTTCAGGCGTTGCAGACCACTGCTCCTTCCAACAAAAGTTTAATTGATTACAAAAAAAGTTGGAAGCACGATATCCTTAAAGCGTTCAACGAGAAGCACAGCGAACCTTTGCCGGATATTAGAAAACCGAAGGAGAAGAAGCACATTTTCTACGGAGTCAACACAATGTGTATCGAGCACGGCTGAGGACACTTGTTGTAGATTTCTAATTAGAGTAGATTTGTAGAAAAAATAATGTGTACAATGAGACTTTCAATTGATTATTAATGTTCATTTGTCAGATTGTGGCAATAATTGAAGGTAAAAAATATTTTCTGAATTAAACTTAAGTTTGGATGATTCGTATTTAATAATAATTTCCGTTACAAGATGATCTAAATCATTTCAGCAAATAAAGTAATTATTTTGAGTTTAGAAACAATGTCTCAATTTTCTGTTTCCGATAGAGACAAAGACGGGAACATAGACAGGAAGAGGGAAAGTGACAGGGACAGGGACAGGGACAGGGACAGGGACAGGGACAGGGACAGGGACAGGGACAGGGACATGGACAGGGACAGGGACAGGGACAGGGACAGGGACAGGGACAGGGACAGGGACAGGGACAGGGACAGGGACAGGGACAGGGACAGGGAC
>JH155219.1:314764-328567 GCA_000226015.1 Mnemiopsis leidyi | reverse complement strand
GTGGACAGGGACTAGGGACAGGACCGGGACAGGGACAGGGACAGGGACAGGGACAGGGACAGGGACAGGGACAGGGACAGGGCAGTTATAACTGCTATGATATAGATTCGTGTTGTGACTCGTTCATGACGATGACATTAACATTCCAAATATCAGTTATCCGATATCGGCCGGTGTAACCCAGTAACACTGTATTGTACTATATGAACAGCCGGAACCATCTCAGCACACGATTAGAAAGCTACTCAACACGTGGCATGCATGGTATTATTTGCTGCACTGATTGATGAAGTTATCTCGTCAGTCATATTATCTCCTGCTTCCACGTGTTGGTGCCCTGGTCTGATTGTTTCCACATTTTCTCCTCATTATCAATATCATGTTCTTCCATTGTTTACATCATACTTAGTTTAAAATCTGCGGGATCTATAAATCACACTTAGAACTAAACCCTTCCTAATGGGTTGCGGCTTCTCTAAAAGCGATGAGACGTTTGTTCTCAACTCGATACCTCTGGATATTCCAAGTGTGCTGCTCCTTGGTCTAGATGGCTCGGGCAAGTCCAGTCTCTTCTACTGGATGAAGATCAAAGTGTGCCTCACCACCCAACCCACCACTGGGTACAACGTGGACGTCTTTAATCCTATAAAGGGTGAGGAAATATCAGTGGTTTACCTTAAATTAGGTATAAAACCGGAATAAGGATTATATCACAAAGCGGATATAATCCTTTCAATTTTATGCGACCATGAATGAAAATGAACCACCCAGGGCTAAGGTTTACAATGTGGGACATTGGAGGACAGGAAAAACTGAGGAAACTTTGGAGCAACTATTTCGTTGCTTGTCGAGCTGTCATGTTTATGGTAGACAGCGCTGACCACTCCAGATTCGCAGTAAGTGAATTACGGCGAAGTTGTGATCTATATCTATCAATGCAATTTGGTTCAACCCTATAGCCAGCAGATAGCAGATATGGTGAACTAATTGGCACTATAAACTCTAGCTGATTCTAGCTAACTCTAGCTAATGCTGGCTAACTCTAGCTAATATTGGCTTATCCCAGCTAACTCTATAGCTAATTCTAGATAACTTTAGCTATTTACTTATATAGCCATCTCTAACTAACTCAAGCTACATTAAGCTGATTATAGCTACTTTTAGCCAACTCGAGCTAACTCTAGCTTATATAATTCTAGATACCTAGATACATTCTAGCAGTAGCTATACTGTAGCTTACTCTAGGTTACCGTAGCTAATTCTTGCTAAATCTAAATAATTGAAGCTAACTCTATACAACTTACTGTCACATTCCTATGCCAGGAAGCCCGGTCAGCTCTGCACGAGGTCATGTCGAACCCGAACATGCCCGAGAATGCTCCAGTAATAGTTCTGGCAAACAAGCAGGACAGGCTGAGTGCAGCATCGCCAGAGCAGCTTGCTATGCACCTCGACATCTTTCAGCTGGGCAGGTTTGAAATTTAACATTTAAAGCAAGAAAACGATACGTTATAGGGTTCAATTCAATTGATAGAGAGATTTTGCTATTTTCAATTTCACTGTGAAGTTCAAGTCAATTTATTTTTCAGAAGCCATCCGTGTACCGTAATGGGAACTTCTGTGACCAAGAACGTGGGGATACTTGAAGCAATGGTTCAGTTGAAACAACTTCTTAAATCTACCAATCAGCTTAAATTCTGGACTGAAGGATGATTGCAGAGAAAAATATTACGTTTTCAGTTTTTTTCACTGGGTCATGTTTTGTAAGAAAGTATCTATAATTATTGTGAACCAAAACAAGTAGGAGGTTTGGTACTTTGACTATGATCATGATGAGGTATCACGTGAAAATTCCGAAGGTGAAACAGATGCCAATTTGGAATTTTTCTAAGTCTACCTTCCTCCAAATTACATTTTGATCATTGATGATCTGTAAGAGTAATATTATTATTTTATGAAACGATGATACCTACTAAGTGTCCATTTTCTTTTCTGCTGTATATTGGCCCGTATATCTGGACATTTGTTAGTAGTTTTAGGTTATACGCACTGAAATTTGAGCTAAGATAGCCCACACGTGACTTTTGTCTAAGCCCCGGCTGATAGCGATAAGAGTGTCAACTTACTCCGAAGATGAATTGTGTCACCACCAACTCTTCAGTTCATTCATTTCAACTACGTGGCTTCTCATTTTCTTTCAAATGCTGTACAGCAGTTTAAACTGGGCGTGTTTGGTGTCAGTTCCTAAGTTAAAACATTTGGCGACGTTTTAACTTAAAGAAAAAAAACACGTGCTTTACTTTGACTAATGATTGCAATGTTTCGTCAGCTTGTAGAAATGTACACCTCATCTGACTATATTACCAGAATCACATTGTGATTAGTTCATTAGTTTCACTATACTAGTTTCATTTTGCTACAATTAGTATTGTTTGCTTATAACTTAATTTTTACTTAGTTTTTAGTTTTGAGCAACCTAGGCCTAGTTTTCCACAGTGCTACAGTTCTGATAGTGCTGCTGGAATCTGGATACATTAATGTATGTTCAAGGAGTGCTTTGCGTCGCGTCCGTACTACCAAGTGGGGTAGAGTAGACTGCATACGGATAGTGATATACTGATACACAACGCACAGAGTATAAAACTTAGAAGAGTAAGACCTTCACATACAACTTTAGCAGACAAGATGGGCTGCCAAGACTTCCTGGCGGGGACAATCCGAGTAATTCTGTTTGGACTAAACTTTTGTACTTTGCTGACTGGAGGTGTCCTACTGGGATGTGGAGTGTACGTCAGGATCAGTGTTAACAAGTTTACCGATGTTGACGACGTGTCCGCTATTGATGTAGCTGCGTAAGTCTGTCTAAACATTTACTGTACTTTAGTTAGCTACATACACTAGGCTACATTTACAGTGATGTACTTGTAGTGCCAATGGGCAATGATTGTTTAGTGCTAAAAGTTAAAGAAGTAAAACCATGAAGAAAAAAACCGTGTAGATTTAAACACGAATCCAAACCCTATAGCAGCACCACCGCCGTCCCCTGCTTCACATCAACACTGAAAAATATTATGTAACTCCGCTACTCTTACTCTAAGACCAACTCTACGTTTAATTCGAAATTGAAATTTCCTTTTCAGGTACTTCTTGATAGCACTAGGATGTTTGGTAGTGGTCGTCTCTCTATTTGGCTGTTTGGGAGCCTGTCTTCAGAACCATGTCCTTCTGGCGTTCTACTTCACACTTATGCTTGTACTGCTCCTTCTTCAAATCGCGATTGGTAAGTTTAATAGTTTACTTGTTGTCACCGGGCGCTGCGGGGCTCTCTCTACGGTCCACAACAAAGACTAAGGTCCCCAGGCAAACTTGTTGGAAAGAATCGTAACTTCGTCTAACTCTATAACTATAAGTATATTTTAGTATACCTAAGGCTCTACACTGCCCATGCTGAGATTTAAAAAGTACTTTTGGAAATTGGATGCAATTTCAAGAGAAAAAAATTCATTCTAATTTTGCTCAGGTATTCTTTACGCAGTGGAACGTTCAGAGATAGAGAGTCAAATCGACGAAGCAGTTAAAAAGACGATAGATAACGTAGGCCGTGAATGTTGAGTTAAAACTTGGTTTTCAAGCTCCTTATACGAAAAACATAAACTGTATCACATTCGTTCATGCCATTGCCATGCACCAGGCTTCTTTGTATCAGTATGACAGTCTAATATTAAAAAACAATTATTCTAAGAAGCTAGTTTTGAATTTAGTTGTTTAACAGTACGGGGACGGAACTAGCAGTGCTGACCAAGCAGTGGATGCGATACAAGAACTGCTGAGTTGCTGTGGTTACGAAAGTAAGATGGACTACAATCTCGACGTCATTATCAATCTTCCCAAGTCTTGTTGCCAAGGTAAATTCGAGCATTTCTCAGGTATGATATGGGTGCTTCTTGATGTGATACAGTTTAAAACAGCTGTAAACAGCATAAGTCAGTTTTTAATGTTCATTTTCAATCTTACTCTAAGCTATGACTTGTAACTGTAAGAAATGAAGTCAAGGCCAGGTCATTTAATTCCTAAAATTTTTAAGTTTTTCATACCATCTTATTAGACTTGAAATGAATACAATTTCAGATAGTCCAATTGTGTGCACTATTGCAAATTCTTACAACGACGGTTGCAAGTCTAAAATTAACGACTTTCTGGGGTGTAAGTTTTAGCTGCTATTGTTAAAAGTTTGAAACAGTGTTTCGTTAACATAATATAAATTAATATGAATATAAATATATTGACATGAATATTTTATTTATAAATTAACATTTTGCGCTCACCACTGGCACTAGTTATAGTTCCTGATTTCTGATTCGATATATACTGCATAAATAGCTAGGTATGTTTCCTAATTACATAGCTAGATTTATATAGCTAGATTTATATAGCTAGATTTATATAGGCATAGCTCGGTAAAGGTATGCAATACTTATCAGACTTAAAATTTTAACGAGTAAAGACAATTTTAGCATCGCGTGACTATAACCCTAATAATTATACTGATGGATGTATTTCCCACAGCTCAGTCAATGCTCGTTATAATCGTGGTTTGCAGTGTTGCTGTGTTTGAGATCCTCACCATGCTGGCAGCTTGCTACCTCCGCAGAAGGGAGCTCAGCGATATCGGAACTGTGCCTTACTCCATGTGACCGGATTACTTGCAGAATTCAATCACGCGTTATGCCTCACGCTTCTACTCAAACCTCACGCGTTGCACGACACGCAATGGAACAATCAGTTTTTTAAAGACTCGCAAGCATAGCTGCGATAATGTATCAGTGGTTTCATGGGAATTCGCCCCCACAGGGGAGCATGAACTTTTAACAATAAAACATCAGACTTGAAACCCTCACTGTAGTGCATGTGCCACCGAGTTTTTATTATTTTGTAATTGCATATATAGATCAGGTTCTAGTATTACAGAAAGAAGTCCCAAGAAACTGATAAGATTTCCAAACTGTGTACAGACGTCAAGAGATCTCTTATCAAAGAAAATTGACAATATACATTTATGTCATGTGATTCAAATTGTGTTATTTAACTGGATGAGATTATTTTTAACCAAAAGTTTGAGAACAAATTAAACGATTTTCTCACTGATCTGTAAGCTATAAAATATGACATTTTATTTTACAACGATTTCATACTCAATCTCAAATTATTACTTAATTTATCTGTTAAGATGACCATAAAGAACAGAAGTAGAAAACTCAAACTGTTCCACTTGATTAGATGTCTCAATTTTAACCACTGCTTAGTGCTTATCAAACCAAACAAATCGGTTTTAGTACTTAGTAGTAACATTGACAATTGCTGGCATGAGAAAGGCAAACAAAGGAAGAGGTTAAAGCTTTAAACTGCCTTGAGTTCATAATTGAAATTATTTTTTGCTTACTTAGGTTTCAATGCGCTAGTCAGTGTTCATAACTTAACTGTAAATAACTTTACTATGACAAATTGAATAACTTGCGGTTAGTTGACCTAAATGCCAGAATATGCCTTCAAAGCAGTGGTTAATTTTATAATCTAACCAAAAAAGTACGGTATACTCAAAGATCACTCAGGATAGCTATAATACAACAAATTAAACTTAAAATAATAAAAACTTAAAAGACGATTAAAAATAGTAAATAATTAAACGTACTCAAGGTTCAACTTTAACATGGACACGTAACGAAATAATGTTGAGCTACTGAAATAACAAATTTCGTCACATTTCTTCCTTTTCGAACACATCCAATATCTTTGACCTAATTTTACAAATCTAGATAAAATCAAGAACGTAAAATAACAATCAGCAGATTTAAATGATGTCTGTCGACACAAACTGTACAGAGAACACGTCTTCAATTTTAACGTATCTGATTATTAAATTTCACTATTCCGAGAAAGATAATTATTGGGATACAAAAATGTTAATCAACAATTGAATTAGTCAAACAGAACGTTAATATCATATGTGGAAGAACTGCACTGTACAGGAATTGACATCAGAGTACATTATCATGCGGCCTCCCAGAGATAACATTACTAGAAACCACAAGAACAGAGCAAATAAAATCTAGTTTCCTAGTGTCCCTAACATCGACCAAATCGCACGAAACAAGAAACTGCAGATTTCAGTAACGCCAATACAAATAGTCACACAACGTGTCACCAAATATAGTTTCCTAGTGTCCCTAACACCTAGCAAACCGCACGAAACAAGAAACTGCAGATTTCAGTAACGCCAATACAAATAGTCCCACAATGTGTCACCAAATCTAGTTTCCTAGTGTCCCTAACATCTAGCAAACCGCACGAAACAAGAAACTGCAGATTTCAGTAACGCCAATACAAATAGTCCCACGACCCACAACGTGTCACCAAGTCCCCCCGCACTCCAGATCCGTCACTAGATCTGTCACTAGATCTGTATCCAATGAGAGGGCATCTCTCTAGGTCCTCGTGGAGTTCCCGTTCGTTTTCCGAACTCAGACTCGTACTGCATGTCAGGCAGATCTTGATACACACTGGCTGTGTTGTTGCTTCCTGGAGGGGTGGGGGGGGGGTTACTGAACACTGTTTACATAACAATTATTCTCATAAGTGTAAGTATGTAATAATTACAAGTCACAACTTCTTGTATTTGTTCTAAGAAATATTGAAATACTAAGCTTACCAGTGAGAGATTTGATGTTCATGTTCTGAGATTTAGTCTTCAAGTTTTGAGAAGCAGAGTGAGCGTTGTCAGAAATATTTGCTAGAAGTCCCTGCAGGAGTACCGAATCATTAGAAATCAGAACTGTTAACCCAACAGTCATCTCATGATATCTAGAACGTTCTAAGCTTGGATTTGATAGAAATTTTTGAATTTTTATAGCTTCTTACTTTGAATCCGAAGCCTTTGCTCGATTTACTCTTTTTACTGACAGACGGTACTTTACTGTTAGTCTTTTCAACTTTTTCTTTGCTTTTAGAGGCTTTGTCATCGACTAAAAAATTTGGAGTATCAGAGTTTAATTTAGCGAATTTTAGATCTATTAACATTAAATATTTAAACATCTAATTGTCAGATTAGAGCAGCCTTGTTTGATATTTATTGAGTGTGATATCTGTGCAGACTATGATTTTATTTATTTGGGATTTTAGCGCATTCTTGAGGGGTTTTAGTGCGAGCCCGGAAAGAATTAGCGTAACGTAATTGTAAGCATGAAACTGCACTAAAAGACTAAACTAAACGTGAATGCGAAACTGTAAAAAGCTGAACATACATGTCTCGTAAACGTCCTCGTTTTCATCATCGTCACCAGACTGGAAAATGGGGAAATAAATTGATAATTTTACAAATATATTTCATTATTTAAAAAACTAGACAAAGTAATATCTGCATAGTAGAAAGACGCTAAGTGGTAATGACTCCTATCAATAAATCAGCTAACTTACTGAAGGAGGAATATTGGACGGACCGTCTGTTACGTCGGAATGAGGTATAGACAACTCTGAAATGTTACGAAAATTGATACTTTTATTTCACTACAGTTAGTGATCAGTGTCTTATACAATGTATCGAAACATTTTGATTTTGTCGGACCACACAGTCAAAATACATGTACAAATACAATGGATTGCACATTAGGGTTCATTCCGCAACAAAAATTGTTGGCTATAGGAATGCAAAATATCTGCTAAACACCGTCAGCTACGAAACAATATAACTGTGTAATCTTAAATTGTACGCCAGAGCAAATTGATGAAACCAATATCTCTCGTCAGAAACAAGATGTAACACCTGAACAAAGGGAATATTGAAGGGAGCTGAGAGCACACACATCGTGATAACACAAAGTCAACTTGGGAACTGACACCTCCTCCCCTAAAACTCTAGAAACATCTCGAACTTCCCGGACATCACAAAAAATCAGGTTTCTCTCCCCTTCGTACAGTTCTTCACTTAACGAGAAGGAAAAGTTTTTAAAACTCAGTCTCACTGTGAACTGAGTTCGGTCGAAGTACGGCTGGTAGGGTCGCAGGAACAGTCCCAAAGAACGAAGGTCCCTCCAGGACCCTTGGATCATGTCATGCTCACGGATAGCACGCGGACATTTGTCGAACACTTTGTTTTCTGATCTGATTTTGACTCTGATTGTTCTGGGAGAGAGTGAGGAGAGATTTTTCCATGTTTGAGGATTCAGATATCGATCTTGGATCACATACCCTGACACTGAGACCGGCTTTTGTTTGCCGAGATTTCTAAAACTACCGATCGTTGTCCGCAGTGAACGCCTAATATTGCTGTTCCGTTCCGGTACGAAGTACTTGAACTCTTTAGTAAAGTTTGTAATGTTTTCAAGAGAAGGTAAGTAAGGCAAGGTGGGGAAAATGTCACGCTTTATTCTGAAGGACGACGCGCTGGAAGGTCGAGTAATTTTCCGTTTTGAGGATCTTCTAATGAAAGATCTCTTCAAACTGGGTGATTCAGAGACGGGTTCCTTACTGTACTTGAATCTGGGGTTTCTGTCATGGTCGAGTGGTATCTCCTCGTATTCTGGAGTATAAGGAGAAGAGTGTTGAGCAGTTAAAGCTTGAGAACTGTGATATTTCAGACTGGCTGGAAGAGAAGCGGACTTCTTGGCGCGGAACGCGTTGCGTGACCTGGAACTTCGGCTCAGGGTGCTGTTAGCCGCAGTCGTAAAGTAGTCTTGGGTCTCGTTGTCATAAAGAGGATCATCTGTCCCCGTTTCTTCTGACATTCTGTTAGAGTCTAAATGGGACATCCCTCAACGGAGTGTACTGTGTAACGTCACGTGAGGGGTATGACGTCACGTGAGGAGTATGACGTCACGTGAGGGGGTGTGACGTTACGCGTTGAGCAAGTACATACAGAATTATTACATCACTGAAAACAACAAGTCAACGCTGAACACCTACGTCCTACAGTCACTCTTTAGAAAGTTTAGTGCATAGGAAGAAAAATTGCCAGTAATTATTTGACAATCTGGCACGGTGATCTATTTTTGGAGTTATGGTTACAAAGCAGGTTAAATGCTAAAAGCAATGCCAATTTAAAGCAAGATCAACATAGGCAAAGGCAATGTTATCGCTTGGCGTTATCAATCAAGTGTGCGTAATTACTTCAATTATCGCATATGCCACATTTTGAGATAAAGGCAACAGAATTGTAACTCAATTAACTTTTGTAGGTTTGCATCTACATTCAACAAGCTTACACTATATGCAAATTGCAAAGTTTTACAAAGATAAACGGAAAACAGGTATAAATCAACTATTCAACTACAGCGGAAATTTATCGATAAATATTATAGCTAAGAGTCACACACATTATTAACAAGTGCTGAAAAACCAAGAGTGTTACACAAAGGAATTTAAAGAAACTTCGCATTTTACTTCATTTGAAATTAATGAATTTGAACATTTTTCCAGCCGATGACGCACTGGCTACGAGAGAACGCACGTTTGTCCTGGATGGAGACATGCTCAACAAACAAAACGCAAATAACAACAAGATACAATCCGTTACCATGACAATATTCCGTTACCATGACAACCACCCAGACAGGAATTTCGCAGACTAAACAAGACAAGGGACTCACTCGGGCACGGACACAAATATCGCGCTGGCAAAACCGGGAATGTTCGGACATGTTTCGCATACCTGAGTAGTTGTCTTCGTCAAACCGTGGAGATGTCAACTTGCCGGTCTGGTCGCTTCCTTTAAGCAGATGTTGGTTATCAAGTGTGGTGTGTTGGAAGAGATCAGAACATCTCAAAATGTAAGCAGACATCAGATTTACTGGAAATTGACAGCATAATGAGATTATCTACAGAAATGACTATGAAGCTGCAAGGTAAACATGTCGTACACTTACCTGACTGATTATCTAGTATCGTGCTGTACGCATTGTCTTCGGCCGGTGTTATGGTAACGTTCCGGGATCCTACGGAGGGAAATAGCGTTATTCTGACCTCAGGCTTGGAGAGGAATCTAACTTGTACTTCGGTCACACTTTCTGTGACTTTTGAATATCATTAAAATCTACGTAACTGTAAGTACAGACTACAGAGTGAATTTCTTAATGCCAGAGTGTATTTTGTTCTTCGCAAGGGTTCTATTCATACAAAAAACATAAATCATCCCCACAGCATCTCAATTACAGAAGGAATCAACCCGATGACAAATCACAAATAATTGTAAATAAACATTCAGATAGTCGAGAGTTAGATCAATTTTATTTCTTGTGTATGTATAAGGTGCACCATGTAAAACACTATGTATAACACCATGTATAACACCATGTAATTGTATAACACCATGTATCATGAATACTCTGAATGTCGAGAAAAATCGCCATCCGGTCAGGACAGCTTCTAAAAGGAAGGGGAATAGGCGGTTTTTCTCCAGCCTCCCGGAGAAATGCAGACGTAGAAGCATATTCTTGATCCTCAGATAAAAGTTCGACAGATTCATAAGGGACTGTTATTTCAGGTTTGGGTCTCAACTTGATTTCTATGTCAGTGTAAGTGCTCTCAATCGTTTCTTGACCAGGTGAGTGAAGTGTAATTTCGATGTCTGAGTAAGGATTTTCCTGGTTCGGTTCCGCATTTTGGAAGTCCTCTAATTGAACACTGGGGAAAACCAAGCCTTTAGGACGTTCTGGTTTCCTCGGAGCTGCTTTGGCAGGATACCTCCTTACTTCATTAAACAATGGGTCGGTTACAACAGATTTTCTTTTGTTAGGCAGAGGAGGGGGTCCAGGAGAGGTCACTTTCGTAACTGAAACTTTTTTCGGTCGATCTCGCTGGACAGGTTTACTGGGAAGAGCTTCAGGAGTAGAATCTGCATTGAGGAGATCGTCTGGTTTCACAATTGAGACCTTCTTCTGACGATTTCGTTTGGCAAGTTTTGGTCTGGGAGTTAGAGTAGATGGTTTCATGTTGAGAAGATCATCGAAATCTAGGAGAGAATGATGTAGAGAGGTGGCAGAGGAGGGAGGATCAGAAATTAAAGTGTAGGGGGAGATTGGGGCTGGAATTAAGCAATCTGGAGAAGTCTTTATCACCTCAGCTTCCGAGAAAGACAAATCTGTAGGCAAGAAGAAGGTCTTCGTTAAGATTTCTACACTCTTAAAGACTTTATTTCGTTAATAAATCACCTTAATATTCCAATTTTAAGTAATTTTGAAGTAAGCAAGTGATCCGAGATTTCGTAAATCACGAATTGATTTTATTCGATGCGACACATCCATGCACGAACCTAAAAGATTGTCACTTGACTGAGAGTTTTCACTGGACGGGTCAGCCAAGATATCCGAGCTTTTAGATTTTTCGGATATTGGCATTAAATCGGAGATAATCAATCTACTATAGCATCCCTCCACTTCTTCTAAAAGTTAGAAATTAGTGCAAAGATAAAGGTATTAAGAGAGTTGAGAGAAAATTTACATTGATTAAAGAGTAGTTTAGAACATTCTCGAGATCAGAAGTTTTAGAATAACATTGCATTCCCTGACGAACCTAATCTGCCATTGTCAAGCATATTTTGTGATCTGTCAACAGAGGAGTAGTAACCCAGATCAGGCTTTTTAGGCGAAATAGGCGTCTGCTCAGGGTGCGTTAACCGTATATCAGGATAAATATCTTGTTCTCCTAATCAAAGGTGATGAATAAAAAGACGGGAGAGTGCTTTAAGATGTTAACATCAAGTCTAAATATGTGACGTGCTTTTATTACCGATAGCAAGCGGGAGAAAACTCGATAGCGAACTGGAACAAAACAAGTGCCCTATAAAGACAAACCATCAATAAACAAGGTTACCACGGTATAAATAAACAAATGCTTCGCACAAATCTTAGTTTTTGTCACGTGCATTGGACTAGTTTAAACACTACTATTCACACGAAGAGAGAGAGAGACAAGGAAAGAAGATTACATGTGCACACTTGTCACTAGTGACTTACTTAAATCCGAGTGAGAGATAACAACGTCTACGTAATTTCGACCTGGTTAGTTTGAAAATCTGTAAACCGAGTTTCCAAAAAACTGACTTTTCAACAAGATAATAAAAAGTTGATTTCTCAATTATAGCAAAATTCTTGTCGACTCACCAGAAACAAGTCCGTTATCAAAAGAGGGTTGGGGACGTTCAGGAAGAGACTGTTGAGAAGAGATGAGGTGTCTGGAAGGAGTAGGTGATGAGGACGGTGTTGATTGCCTCTTAGCTGAAATTAAAGTATCGTGAGGTCTGAAAGATTTTCAGTACTAGTAGTCAATAATTAGTCTCAGGCTGTAATAAAAAGTTTAAAGTACTAAAACATCATGCATTACTTGATGGTAGCCAGGACTTGGGACCTTCACTCAATTTATCTATATAATAATCGTGTTGAAAGTATCGAAACAATGCATGGAACAAGAAATGCTCTGGCGCCCTGTTTTACTCTGTACGTAGTTGGAGGTATTGTTTCACCTGCAAGATTTGGAGATTTTGGAGGTGCGGTAGTTAGGTGAGGGGGGTGAGAGGCTGGAGGGAGAGGACCTGTACCCGGCTCCATTGGGGAGGCGAGCGGCTTACTTCCTAGTGGAAAACAGAGTTAGAATTTTACTATAAGGTGTTCCAATCTTAATTTACTGCTTCAAGAACGATGGTTAGATAGACTTCGATTGAGCACTAGCTGTCGATAGTCAAACCTCGAAGCCAACAACTGGCCTGGAGGTTAAAGCCGTCATCTCATCACAATTCAGAGAGAACAACAAGGCTGTACGATGTAGATATTCAAACAGCTGGCACGGCCAAATCACACAGAAACACACCACGGTAGCCTATACAGTTAACAGTACAACATACAACATGTAGCTCAGCTAAATTAGCACTGTCTATAATGAAATTACAATACAGTCTTGTAAGATCAGCCTTTTCACATCAGTTCAGATTGGGCGCGTCTGATAAACGCATCTTCACAGTTAACGTTAGTCGAAATATTGGACAACGTTGAACAGAACCACTCAAATAATGCCTCGGCGGCTCATTACTCAAGACGGATTAGGCATTCGAAAGTAATTTAAAGCCATGCTTGGTGGTTTCAGTAAATTAATTGGACATAACTCATAACTCATGTGTGGTCGCCACAGCGGTTAGGAACGCACGTGAAATATAAATCCAAGGCAGGAGGCTCGGACGTGTGAACAGTGACTAGGCTATACATTTGTCACATCGTGGAAATGATCATTGTCATTAGAAACCCCCCTATTTGTGCGTTTTGGGGGTTCCGTGGGAAAAAATTCACTGCACCTCTAATGTGTAAGCTTGAAACTTAATTTTGAATTCTGTCGTACAGAATTGTTTGGGGTTCAAAATTATGTTCCGACCAACCCGCTACCTCATTCAGCTTAGCCTGTGGATCGCTCTGAACTGCGAGGGAATTTTGAGGCTAACTTTTTTACCTCACTGTTTTTTCAAGTAACATTGTACCTACTGTGAATAAGTTATGAGGATGATACTCGCAGCCTTTGTACTATTGCGGATGGAGAACATTTTGGTGAGGTCAAATTGAGGCTAACCGCCTGTTTAAGGAGGAAAATGAGGCTAACTAATTTTATTTTGAGTATACCTTCAGTAACCAACATCAATAATGGTCGACCATGTATGAGTTATAAACATTTATCGATTGCCTATCATCTAAGTAATCTATTGGCACATGATCGAGGGTGCAAGAGGCCAAAATGAGGCTAACAAAATTGTGTAGACGGTAATATTTACTTTAG
>JH155219.1:282327-297979 GCA_000226015.1 Mnemiopsis leidyi | reverse complement strand
AAGTAAGTATGTAAATCATAGATATTTGACTCAAGCGAATTGCGAGCGCGCGTCGATCATAAAATTATATCGTACACAACAATGCCTATTTTGTTTAAGCACATAAAATTGTTTGTGCGCGCTACAAATAATTAGGTTTAAGTTTGTGACTGGCAACTTTAGAGTGGGGCACCAGTTATAGCATGCACTCGGATCTCGGAAATTTATTCAGATACACATCAGAAATCAGCCAAACAACATATTTTGAAATAGAATTAATCAAAGAAAATCTTTTCAGAAACAATTTTATAGGTCGTGTCACGAATCTTATATATACCACCTGATAGGGTTGCTCGTCAAAAAATTAATAATATAATCAATAATGTAGCGATATAAACTTTTTAATAATTATTGTATGTATCTATTTACTATTTTATTCTCCATTTAAGGCATTATAGCAACGCTATATATAAAAAAATTCATAATCCCTCTGCAAAATTTTCTACTTTGATGAGGTAATAATCATTCGATGTACATTAAAAGTAACCGTCTGTGAACCATGTAAAAATGTGAGGTGCTAAAAGATAACGTCTCATGGTTAACGTACTGTGTATCACGTAGTCATGCATACTGATGATACTTGATTGATTAATGTCATAAAACTAATCATGCAATGTTTACAAAACATTCTGTGAATCATCCAATCATCATGCGAAATTACATGTATGTACAATATGTACAGTGATGAAATTATCACTCAATACTCATTGAAATGAATCTTCAAATCTGTCAAATAATCAGTTTCTAAAAGCTTGGTTTAACCGTGTTCCAGTCAGACGACAACCGAATCGTCATCACTGTCGTCTACACTGCGCCAGTGCAGAAAAACAGCTTCTTCATCAAGTGCGCCGGCTAAGTGTGCGTGGTATGCTGCGTGGAGCAACTTCAATAAACAGTCGGTCATGCTCTTGACGTGGGGTCCAATAAGAGCTTCTTTGTCGGAACCTGAATAACCTGATTTCAAACGGAGAAAAAGTATATTTTACCTTTTTGTATAAAGAAAGGGTGGGGAAGATCACAAATCGTTTATATCACGATGCTTGATGAATTGGCCATACGTACCGTACCTTCTCATTGGTCATTTTATAGAAATTTTGTGTCTCCTTCCCATAAACAGTAAATACCTTTCTCCCTTTATCGGTTAAATTAACTTTCCACAATCGAAAAGAATCAGCACTATGCAATAACAAAGAAGGCAACTTGTCTTAACCTAACTAGTTTCAACTTGCATATTGAAAATTACATGGTCTTGCCCGGCTCCGTACAGCGTATGTGCTTGTATAATGTATACTGTGTAATGCTAGTTACCCAACGTTTAACTCACAAGACAATATAAGCCCGGAAAAGATCGGTTCATGATCTTTCCAACGTGTTTACATTGTAGTATTGTGTAACTGTGTAGAATTTTCATTGAGGGCCCATGTAAGGAAGTAAGCAGTCAAGAGACCAGCCAGATACATTTATCAATCAAACACTCGTGATCTCGAGTCCAAACTTATACCTTGTATGTGTGGACGGGTAGATAAATACACCACATTGAGGAGCACCTGCTCTTATTTGTGTTCCAAGTTCCAACACAGAAAATAGGTACAAATACAAGGAATTAAGCGAGGGAAAAAGTGTGGAAGGATGCCCAGGTCTGTCACAAAAAAGAGTAATATTGGGGCTAATCAAATCGTCTAATCTTGACGAAACTCAACATAGGTAGGCAGGCCAAGTTAGATGGAACTCGAAAGAGGGCATTCTTTGAATTTTAGTTATGATTAGGACTATAAGGTATGTAAGCATATAGTGTCTAATTTTTACAAAAAAGATGCTTAAATACCTTACAGTCCAATGTATATGGGTACAACACATTATATATTGCCAATATGAGTATCGGTACTTCATTACAATTAATAACTTTAGAATTATCTGCTTGTTGACTACTGATCACACTTTCGTCTCCTGCACCAAATGTAGACGAATAGAAGCATACTGGCATACAAATTATGTCAGGACAAGCATGACAATTTCTCAAGGTGACATGAGGACATGAGGTATTTAAGGTACAGTTTGTGTTGGCGGTCATTATAAAAATTTGTCATGACTTACCGTTAGAGTTAGCGGTCACTAGGGTACAAGTTATCATGAGCTGTTTGGAGAGGGGAGGCAGCGTGTTGGAGCAATATTCCAGATCAGTGCAGCAAGACCTGGGAACAGCCCAGTTTTAGTCACCAATAAGAAAAAATGTTAAAGTTAAACAAGAAGTTTTACTCTAGGGACAATCTGTACAGAGAGCATAAACTAGAACAAGAGGAAAGTATGGAATTTCGTAACCGCGCAGCTAAAATAAATTGCATGTCGTCATGATAACAATTGTAACAATTTCCGATAACAATTGTAAATCTCTATTGCAACTGTAAACCTGTGAGAACAATGCGGCAACAGTTCTGTAATCTGTTCTGATATGTCTAGTGTAGTGTCTGTTATCTGTGTAGCTGTATCTATCAGCTCTATGTGCGCTCTGAGGGGGGTGTCACAAGTAATTTACATGTTTCCTTTTTACGCGTAAGTTTGAAAAAGATGCCACGTAAAAATGAATAGAACTGGCGAATTGAACAGTGATTAAACATAATTCAACAAACTCAATATCGTTTATGCTACCTGTCACACACCGATATGAAAATTTCATTAACGGACAATTGAAATTTTCTTCGACAGCTATTTCAGTTTCTCATTTGTACATGCATATTGGCATATTAATTGGTGCGACAGAAAAATTTGAACCAAGTTTATACAATTGTTAAGGGAATCTTTCTGGTGTGCTTAGTTATCTACAAAACTTCAACTAGAAATTCTTTGAAACTTTAAGAATTTATAACGACTTTCGTACTTGAGGACTTGCAGAAGAGTCTATCGTTTGAAGATGATTTATCACCAATAGAATAATACAAGACCAACTGGGTTTTAATTGCTCATTCGTATTTCGAAGAAATAGCAAAAAATTCCAAAATAAAACACGAGTTTTATTGAAGCAGTGAAATGAAAATTATTGAACAAAATCATCTTATCAGAATACACCCTCCATCAAGTGGTTTAAGATAATTCGTCATACAAATGATCTGATCTAAAGATGTCAAGCAGTACGATACAACTACAGCAAAACGTTCGTACTGCTGAAATCAATAATCACGTCCAAATGTTTCAAATCGAGCTGCAGTTTCATAATGAATATATAAGGATACAATTTTCTCAAATAAAAAGTAAGCATTAAACAATTTGTCTTGGGGAGTTAGGAATAGTCAGCGTTAAGGAGATAAATAATGTCGTCCTCTAACTCTAGCGGTGCTTCACGAGGTTGATATCTGCGGTACGGGGTATAAGAGTTCAGATATCTGGCATTTAAAGACAATATCTTCATGCTTCTGTTCAGATGGTACTATGCTTACTCAATTGATAATCCGTTTAAATGTATTTAGAACAAAACACAACATAACCACAAATAAACAGTTCAACAATTTTACTACCTTTTGAAGGGAACTCCGTTCCTGTCGACAAGATACTTGGTGAAGTTCCATTCAATCCTTGATAGTGTAAACCACATCGCCTCTTTCTTTATCCATTTGAACAACGGTATTGCTTCAGGGCCGTTCACCTAAAAAGGTGTAAGTAATATGGTAGTTCAGAAAGAACTATCATAAAATTATAATACACTAAACACATTAACTTTGGGGTACTTTACTTACGGCTAGGAACTCCGCATTCTAAAGTTCGCATAATAAACTTACTGATTTACTTAAAATAACGGTGAATGTGTAAAACAAAACTGGCGGAGGAGATGAACTCACGTTTATTTTGGCGAACATGGGGAAGGTAACGTTCCACTGCTTGACAGACTCGAATATTTCCTCGTTTGTTCCAGGTTCCTGTGCTCCAAACTGGTTGGAGGGGAACGCTAGAACTGTAAAACCTTGGTCCTTGTACTTCTCGTAGAGTTGCTGTAGTTGTGGGTATTGTCCGTTGGTATATTCTGCGGAGTAACCAGAGTTAGTATACAGAACAGGTAAGTGTAAGGAGGAGGAACTTGAGAAAAGGAATGATTAAATTATTTAAACATTTTCAAGTTTTTACTGTAAAATATTTCAGGTTATGGGAAACTTAGGTTAAATTTATTGGTAAAAATCCATTTATAAAACTCACTTCATTCGCTAGCGACGTTGATGACGATGCTGACGTTACCACGGTACTGAGACAGGGGCTGATTAACTCCGTGTATGTCCACCGCCTCGAAGTCAAACAGGGTAGTAGCTACTGCGCCGTGCAGCAGTGCTGCAAGAAACAGTAGCATTGTCAGGGACTTACTGCTGGTCCCGCTAAACTGGGGTGCTGGTTAGGTGGGGGTACTGGTTAGGTGGGGGTACTGGTTAGGTGGGGTACTGGTTAGGTGGGGTACTGGTTAGGTGGAGAATAACATCTGAGTAGAAACAATGTAAAATAAGTAACAACAGAAAAAGCAAGCCTCAGTTTAAAAAACAAGTGCACACAAGTTGCTATAGTGAGAATAACGAAAAGCAGGATGGACTGAAACTTTAAAGCAAGGATTGCCACGTAGCCAGACATGATTTGAGGGCATTAAAGTCTGATCGGGATTTGACCAAATTAGCCAACGTTGCTTGATAAGCGTTTAAAAGAGAGAGAAATCGCTGCGATAAAACACGATAAAACCAAAGATGAGCAAATTTGCCGCGTGGCAAACTCTTGCATTTCGTAATTGGTCGGGTTTCATATCAAGTGGATAAAGAGCAGACAAGTTGCAAAGGTACCTTATCAGATTAGAAAGTAAATTAATTATATAATTCCGGATTTAAGTGTAATACGAGAATCAAACTGGGGCAGCGATCACGACCGATTATTTCATGTTACTTCTTTACTTCCTGCAGTGGAATAGAGAAGCGTATCAAAAATGCTCAAAGTTTTAAAGCAGCATGTAGATTTCTCTACAACCTGAATTTATTTACTTATCTGGGGCACAAGATCACCAGTGACAGTTCTCTTAATCCGGAGCTGGATACCCGCATTCAGAAAGCTTCTGTAGCTTACAATCAGCTAGGCAACATATGGAAGAACCGCAACATCCAAACCAGCACCAAGATAAGGATTTATAGGGCTGCTGTTCTAACTGTGTTGCTTTACGGAAGTGAGGTTTGGAATACTACTAAGACGCAGATTCACAGACTTAAAGTGTTTCACCAGCGGCCTGGAAACAACGCGTGAAGAATGTACAAGTACTGGAAAGGGCCCAAATCCAGTCAATAGAAGTTATGGTTGGAGCAAACAGACTGAGATGGTTTGGTCATGTAAGCAGAATGCCTGAAGAGCGGCTGCCAAGGAGACTATTGAAGTGGACACCTACTCATGGCAAAAGATCGAGAGGACGTCCCAAGAAGTCCTGGCTAACCTGCGTCCGAGAGGATGCATCTCTGTTTACAGGTCGAGAGGATATTACAGTCGAGGATATGCTTGGATTAGCGTCTGACAGAGTTGGGTGGCGAGGATTGTTAAGAACACGACGTAACTTCCTTGGTGCAGGCCACTCTTCTGACTGAGGAGCAGACCTATCCAAGTACAAGTAGTAAGTAGATTTCTCGGTTTTTATACAGAATGTGATATCCGACAACTAATAGGTGATTCGAATAACTTTAAGGATAATCTACCGCATTTACCTCCAGAGTTACTTCTTTACTTTAAACCTGGTCCAAAGTTACTTTAAACCTGGTTAATGATATAATTGTAATTATTGCACATTTGTAACTAGTTCACATTTGAATATTGTTCTGAGACGCGAGTATGTAACGTACTTGTCTAATGTCTACGTTAGTACACAAGTACGTAACGTTGAGCTATGTCAATAGGTTCTGCTTTAGCAATTGTTTATCCTTGTCATTGCAGGTAATTGCACAAATTAATAGCCATTATATAAATAACCCTGATACTTGAATCAGAGCCACGTATAACTTTTGGTTTGGTTGGAGGGACGAAATAAAACAGTTAACATGACTGGGTTCTGGAATTCTTCAATTTATACGTCACGTATAACTATGTAACATAGTTCATGTACTTTATGTCGTCTTGTACGATCCGAGATCGTATCGAATTAACCGTATCAAACTTTATCTGTTCAAAAGATCAAAGGATGCGAAAGGATGCAGATTTCATCCCCGGGAAATAAACTTCGGTTGCTTACATCTATTACCGTAAATAGCGGCCGCGATTGTTGTTTAAGTATCAACCATACTACTTTACAGTACAGTGCAATTCCTGATCCAGTGTAAACTACGGACTACCCGCCAGGTGTACTAGTTTATACACAGCTAGGTTCTGCTACAGATGTGAAATTGGGTCAGCTATATTACTTCATAACGCTATAATAGGCAACTTGATACCTCTAAAGCTCTAATGTTGAACCAACATAAATACAATCGTGAGTGATCATAAAGGGTTCAAATTCTTGAATTCCCAAAGTATGTAAGAGGTTTTAGCGAAAAGTTAAAAACATAACCAGGAACCTGAGGAACTATTGTGAATAGAACAAGACGTGATGGAAATGATTGAACTAAACACAAAATACACTGTGTCTCACCTGGAGTTGCTATCAGAGTACACAGCGTCTCTGATCAACAGGAACTGTTGAAGAAGAATCTTGGTAGTGAGCAGCAGATTGTTGTTTTCCACCTCCCACGGCGCTAGCTCTTCTTCTAGCATCTGGGAGAGATGGGCTTTAGGAACGATGGCTATGATACATTGGGACTTGAGGACTTGGGAGACCCCATATAAATATAAACTTCACTGGGGTTTCTGTGGAAAAAGTTTGGGTGCATTGTAACAAGTAGCTAAGTTGTTTTCAGAGATTGCCGCTGAAGTGAAAAGTCTAAGCTCAGTTTTGTTGAAAATTGCGGTCTAATTCTGTAATAACAGCGTTTTCGTTACAGCATTTTGTTTATACGCTGCTTGCTCAATAATGAAAGACAATACAATTAAAGTTGTAATTAAATAGGCAGTCAGCTGTGAGAGTGGAAAAATAAAATATACTTTGAGGTGTGAAAGTGATTCATTCACCGCCTCAAAGGGAGTTTAAGTGAATTAGGATTTAAGCAGCAAGTGATAATAAGATATCTGCCTGCCATGTGTTTTACTTGGCATGAAAAACGGTCGGGTTGTTTAATCAAACTGTCACATTATATCATCTCCAAAAGAGAAACAGTCAAGATACAGCAATGAAGAACTGATATTATCACTTCAATAGCTCGATACGTTTGGGCGACTGAAAATCGCTTGTGGTTGTACGAATATTGATTGAACCGATGTTCACAGTTTTTCTGTGGTTCTTCTTGCGCTAAGAATTTTTAAAATTAAATTTTATATCGTTACCTACTTTTTTTCCAAGGTACTTCACAGTGCAAACGATCAAAAATTAGAAACCTAATTAAACTTTTCTTTTAATTAAATGCATACGAAACAAAACTTATTATACGAAACATAACTTATGAGTTGACAGATTCATCGCAAATCTTTTTAACTTGAAACAGCAAACAAAGACCTGGCTCCAGATATTGAGATTAACTTTAAATCGTAAAGAGTGAGAAGGAGAGAAGTGGTAGTAGCAGTACCGGAATGAGCTGGCTGTGGAAGCTGTGTAAGGGCAGGTCTAGGAGTGTAGGAGGAGTCGACCTGAAGAAACTGAGGAACAAACAACTAACTAGCACTGAATTCATGCAGGTCAGATATGATACATTCAGTACATGTAATGTGTATCTTACCACCTTTATAAACTCCTTAATGCCCAATGTAGTGCTGAAATCTAGTCAATTGACTTCATCCAACTGATGACCTCGATTAATATGCATTAAATGGAAATTGGGGATACGATATTACCTTAAATTTCACAGGTCTGGTTTCATTACGACCACGATAAAAATGGCTACTTAGAATATGTGGAATTCTCCAAGTTCATGAAGGACCTGTTCCTGGAGAGAGATTGCACAGATATCACCGCTCAACACTGTTGAGTCAACAGGTCCTTACAACAAGTTTTATCAATAAACACTGCAGTGCGCAGTAGGTGTAAATAGTAGTTTAAAAATAGTTTTACTGCTTTACAGTTAACTACAGAACTTTAAAACCTAGATGGTTTAGGTTGAGAAGTACACATCAGAGATGATAAGTCTGATGGACACGTATGATGAGGACGGCGATGGAAAGTTCGAGATGAGCGAATTGGCTAAGGTACTCAAGTTGGAGGAGAACTTTCTGGAAAATATTATCGCCAAGACGACTGTTACTGACAGAGATACCAAGGTAAATAGCTCTTGTGTTAAATTTGGGAACAAGCTTGAATCTTGATATTAATAACAGTCGCCGTGCACCGACTGAATTCCAAATACTGAAACTTTTGTCGCCGCGCCAGTCCGTGCTGCTGCACTACAACTCAAACGTTAACGATACGATCGAGGGACCGGAGCTCTACGCCTTTGTTGGAGACATTGCCAGATATTTGGGACTGAAACTGAGTCTCTCAGTCGTACAGTTGGGGGTGGACCAAGTACTGGTGAGTTGTAGGTCATGTTCGTGATTACTTCTATATTTAGCTGAGGTTCTTCATAACTCATAGATCTATATCATTACGGTGCAAGTTGATTATATTTTACAGTACAAGTTGATCATATTTTAGAGTACAAGTTGATTTTGACAAACACTGCAGGCGATGATGGGTACGGATGTTATCAATAAAGCTGCTATTAGACTACTCCTTACAAGAGAGAGCGTGGGAAAGCTGAGAGAACATTTCAAGAGCGAGAATTGATATGACGTTACAGATAGATATGTATATACTACTATGTATATACTTATCTACAATTTTACTCTCTACAACTAGATAGATTATATGCTTATACGCCACAACGGTAACCGCTATTTGATTTAACCTAACCTTCGTTAGGTTAAATAAAATTGCAAGGTGTAAATCGACAAAGTGAATATCGATAGAATAACTGTCAATGAAGTATTTCAAACTTTTGTAATTTTTTACAGTAGACTGAGTGGTTTTATGTACAAAACTTAATGCTCTAAGTAACTTTAACGGGTTAAAATGTTCATAATTTTCTAGATGTAATTAATTTCTGCTTTTCTCTATACCTATTACGACTCGACTCTAATATGTAATAATCGCGGCTACGTAAGTGATGAATTATCATTTCTAAATTATCTCCCATTCATTTGAGAGATGCTCTGTTACAAAAGTACAACAGTTTGTCCAATTCTATCAAGTACACTATATCTATAGTACCTTGATGGAACTGTCGATAGTTCCAGATAACTTCCGGGGTGGGTCCTGGTCGCTCATTACTGACGCAATGTCGCTTATAACCGCCTGAAATATATCGTCGTTAAACTTAAACAGTCAGCAGAAACTAAAGCCAGCACGCAGACAGTGACAATATACAATATCAGCACCCACTGCAGGACCTGTACATAAGGAACGTTTTCTCTATCTGCATGTCGGCTCAGTGGCGTGGTTACTTCGTACAGTCGGTTAGTGCATTTGTTTAAGTCACAGAAAGTCGTTGGTTCGAGCCCAACAGTAAACCACCTACGCAATCCGACTTTTCGGAATTGATTTAAGCAACTGATATTGGTTGGTGGTGTAGTGGTATCTACCCCAACCTCCCGTTTGTATAACTGTGTTTGTATAAAACAGAACTGACTGTGTTTGTATAAAACAGAACTGACTGTGTTTGTATAAAACAGAACTGAATGTGTTTGTATAAAACAGAACTGACTGTGTTTGTATAAAACAGAACTGACTGTGTTTGTATAAAACAGAACTGACTGTGTTTGTATAAAACNGAACTGACTGTGTTTGTATAAAACAGAACTGACTGTGTTTGTATAAAACAGAACTGACTGTGTTTGTGGGGTCCTCCGAGAACTCCATCTCGAGCGGCTCCATCATGACGGGAGTGTAAATTCTACTTCCATCTTCCAGGAAACTGTTAGGATCAAAGAGACTGTCAGTGCCGTGCAGACTCCCTGAGTCTCCACCTTGTAGGCGTGCAGTTTCCTCTTCTTCTTCTGATCTCTGTTTAGTGATGTGTGATAGTTACTCAGTTAGCGGGCGATCGATAAATTATCATCAGGGTTTTTCCGAACATTTTCAAAGACTGATGTCCCCAGACAAAATATATACGAATTTGTTGTAGTAGAAGCTTTCAATAAACATGTATTAATCGAATTCAGCTATTTGGATTAATTAAACAGACGAGCCAAGAACAAACCTGTTTATCCAGTCCCATATGCAGTTCCCCCTGATCGTACTGCAGGTTGACATAATCTCCTCCTCCTCCCTCGTTCCCAGCTCTCTGATCTAGAGGAGCACTGAACGTAGGCTCCGGAGTCTTGTTTCCTTCCTCCTCCGAGAAGTGTAACTCTGAGAAAGTCTGGGATCCTGGGAGGGAGCCTAGGTTGATTTAAGTCCAAACTTGAACGATACAGTGAAACAGTACGACCTATATAGTCACCTAATGACGTAATCTATTTTAATTTAGTTTGTTTGTATCAGAAATTAAGCCTAATTTAATTCAACCTGTTTTCTGATCATAAGCCACTTTTCTTAAGAGTAACAGCGGTTATGCCAGCCAAACGAGATTACTCTTTACGAGATTACGGCTTTTCTAGGAACCAGTTTGAATATTTTCATTTGCGTGCACTGCAAATTACTTGAGTTGCGTATGTATTCTTTCCCTTTCATTCCTTGATTTCAGGGTTATAATCGGAGACCTAGCTCTTATTTAAAGTTGTTGAGCTAAGGATTACATTTTACAATTTTCTGGAACTGTTCCTAGCCAAAGTAAAACTCCAACAATGCAGACAGGCGTGATAATCTATTATCTTATTATGCAAGTATTTATTCTTTCCCTTTCATTCCTTGTTTCCTTCTTTCAGCTTTGTTTTGTACGCTAAGATCTTATAGCTGCGCCAGTATTTCAGTTGAACATGGATCAGAACAAGGAATGTGGATTTTGTACAAAATCAGGCGTAGACCTCAAGAAATGTACAGCGTGTAAGAAAATTTGGTACTGTAATATTCAGTGTCAACGGGCAGATTGGCAGCACCATAAAGAGAACTGTGCAATAGTCAGAGTTTATCCTAAAATCTTAATTCCCCATAAAGCAGTCAACTTCGTGACTGGTGAAGTAATCACTCATAACTTCGAACCTGACCAGTACCAAGGAAAGACGGAGGACATGATTGTCAAAATTCAAACCACGTTCGCCCGCGCCATGAACTCAGTAGGCACCGAATTTCTAACGAGATGGATGCTGGTGTACGACAAGTCTAGGAAATATCAAGTTAAAATTGTTGGAGCTGAAGGGTATGACGAAAACTACGATGCAATCAGTGACAAGATTCTCGTGGATGGACTACCGTGTGTTCAGAAGCACCCTCTCCTCAAGAAACTGTACTTCAAGGCTCGACTGTATCCTGATTCTTCTCTTGATGTCTACTTAGATTGTACTTATAATGATCAAAATTGGTGAACTTTTTCTCTCCTTTGTGATCCTCATTCGTCATCCTATTTTATGTAATAAAGTTTACAAACTCAGTACTTACCATCAATGAAAACCGATGTTTTATTTCTATGATAGATTCGCTTCTATGTTAAAATGATCAATTTCATCATCAATGTGTAATGTTATCCACAATCTCAGAATTGTTCTTTTTAGTTCTATTCTATCGGAAATATTTCCTATAAAAGCCATTACAAATATTAATGTAAATACTCTTAAAATATTCGCCAAATCCTCGTAAAAACTCTAAGGGGGTAAGACCTGAAAAAGTTTCCTTACAATTGCACTTTGAATAACAACACTATATAACACTATATGATACTATACCACTATAATACATACCCATTAGCTCAGGTAACTGGACTGACAGCGGTGCTGCAAGCCAAATGATTCAACTCAGCAGCGCACGCGGTATTGATATCATACTCATATATAATGTGCTCGTTTGTGTGTGTTTCTTTGTTGTGTGTTTAGTTCTTTGTTGTTAAGTTCAAAGGTCTGTTAGTTAATCTTACACTTCCTAAAACTATAAACTTTACCCACTTGGCAGCAACCTCTATTTCATTCTTGATATAGATCAATTATGCTTGTTTGTTAAGTATTGTTACCCTGTTTGGTTAAAGACTTAAAAATGAAATTTTAAACAGTATTAAAGTTCTATGCATTTTGCTCGTTTCAAAGCATCTGTTTAACAGTTCAATTATCGATACAGTAAACCGATTAAAAAAGTAGCTAAAGCAGTGTCTGTCTATCTGCGTAAATATGTACCCAATTGATTAAACACGCGATCATACTACATAACCATTTGTTGGCTCAGGTTATATGGCTGACAGCGGTGCTGCCAGCCAAACGATTAAACCCAGCTGCACGCGGTAGGTATTTAAGTATTTACCAGGTCTTGCAGTACAATATCATTCTCATTTGTAATATAGTGCTTATTTATAAGTGTTGTTTGTTGTTGATATCACAGGTGTACAAGTTAATGTTCTACTTCCTAAAACTGCAAACTTTACCCAATAGTTCTCGATGTGCCTATGATAGTACAATATCATAAATTTAATATGCTTATCTATTGAGAATTGTTTGCCTGTTTAGTTCAGGACTCAAAAATAAGATTTCAAACGGCATTTGATCAATGTTATGTCGTTTTAAAGCCTCCGTTTAGCAGTAATATTAACGATGCAATTGATTTAAAGAAAAGCTAGATCTTAGGAGTTTTCTGAAATCTGTAGCTGAGACTTGGTAACAGAGAACAGCAGTAAATTATTTAATGTTAACCGCATAAAACTGACTAACAACATTCCTCTAAGGATTTACACATGGAAGATTTGGGCAAGGAGTGTGGATGGTGTAATGTAAGAGGAGATGACTTAAAAAGATGTGCTGCCTGCAAAACAGTTTGGTATTGCCATGTCCAGTGTCAGAGGAGGGCTTGGAAAAGTCACAAAAAAGTGTGCAATAAAAATGAACCGGGACAATCATCGCCAGAAAGTTCAAATGTCAAAGCGTGTGGTTTCTGTGGTAAAACTGAAGGTCCACTACAAAGATGTGCAGCTTGCCAAGAAGTTAGATATTGTGGCAGTCTTTGTCAGAAGAGAGATTGGAAAAGTCACAGAGAAAACTGTTCCATCGTTAGGGTATATCCGGAAACGGTTCATTCATGTATTGAACAAAATTACGTAACAGGGAATTTCATGATTTACAGAAAAGGGCCAGTCAAATACTTGGGAAAGACTGTAGACAATATGATAGTTAAAATCCAGACCAAGATAGGTCAAATTTTTTTAGCGGGAGAATTTTTGTTGAGAACATTGGTCGTATACAACAAAACAAAGGAATACCGAGTTGACATTAATGGAGCTGAAGGGTATGACGAAAACTACGATGCGATCAGCGACAAGATTCTCGTGGATGGACTACCGTGTGTTCAGAAGCACCCTCTCCTGAAGAAACTGTACTTCAAGGCTCGACTAAACCCTGATTGTTCCCTTGATGTGTATTTGAACTGTACTTATAACGACCAAAATTGGTAAACTATCTGGCTGACAATCAGTCATCCTATTCGATGATTCGATTTTAAAAAAACGTTTTTAACTTTTCTTGTTTCTTTCTAAAGGCTGGTACTAACTGCTTACATATCATGACTTGATGAGTATACAACATAGAAAACAAAGACGACGTTACTCATCAATTTTGGAAAGTATGCAACAAGTAGACAATACACTTGTTTTATGTGCACCATAACGAGCCACAATTGCTGTAACTGTGCTGATTGATGCATGCTTTTATTAATTCAAACTCTAGTCTTGCAACAACTTAGCATGAAGCTTGTTTTTTTCTTTTTTAAGTCGCAAATATTTAAAACATTTTAAGATGCTGCAGTTGGTTCATCAATCGTATATTGTTACATAGGTAAATTTAATTTCCCACTGCAGTCTGTTGTTTGATTTCACACTTGAAATTTGTAAAAACTTGATTTTCTACTTTTAAACCAAAACATTTCCCTTCCCTCCAAGTAAATATACACCTTAACTTTGCGTATAAACAATCTAACTGTATTGTAAAATCAGTAATGGGAAGTTCGGTGGGAGAATCGTGTGAGACCTGTGTCAGACTTGCTGCGATGTGATGGATGTCAGTCAGTGAAGTATTGAGGTGTTCAGTGCCAGAAGAAAAGCTGGAGAAGTCACAAAGCGTTGTGCAAGTTGACAAAGTCACTACCGAACTTCAGAAATAAAACCGTGGAAACTTAAGCTTCAAGCAGTAAGCAATACGAAATTTGGCAAATTTGAGAGTTTACTAACAATCCGGAGTCTACGACCAATTTATTGTGAAGTGGGATAAAAATTGAAGACTTTTAGAAAGCAAGATATTGAAAGAGGGACTCTACCGTGGCTCACTTAAATCCTGACTTAACTCTCGATGTCTTCTTGAACTGCACTTACGACAACCAGAACTGGTAGAGGCTCTACAACTGGTAGTGGATCTACAACTGGTAGTGGCTCTACAACTGGTAGTGGCTCTACAACTGGTAGTGGCTCTACAACTGGTAGTGGCTCTACAACTGGTAGTGGCTCTACAACTGGTAGTGGCTCTACAACTGGTAGTGGCTCTACAACTGGTAGTGGATCTACAACTGGTAGTGGCTCTACAACTGGTAGTGGCTTTACAACTGGTAGTGGATCTACAACTGGTAGTGGCTCTAAACCAATATTCTATACATTTTGTGAGGTAAGTGGTAACCAAAGTAAATCTCGAAATTTATAATATCAAACTGATTAATCAATTTTTGAGGAATTCTTTTACAATTATTCTTTAAATTCAGTTTAGATAATCAAGTAGTAAGATATGATAATGTATATCCCATATTTAAGAAGGTTCACTATCAGAAACTAAATCACTTCCGCTAAAAATTTCAGGACTCGAGACTGTTCTCATTCGATTTTTCGCCAAATTTTAACCTGGACTTTAAAAAGAAAAAAACTGCAGTCTCTACATTTGACCACATGTGATATATGTGGCATGTGATATGAGGACTAGAATCATCATCATATCATGAATCATCCGTCATAAACTGGACTGTGCCTACCAGAATAACCATTTTGATTGACCAAGAGAATATATTCCCCCTTTTTCAGAGCTTTTTGGAGGATTTACTAGAATCAAAATGAGAGTTTCGGTACTCGATCCTGTTGTTATTTTTGTTTAAAGACATGCGAATTTATGGCGAAGATCTGACGATTACAAGATAACATTTGCTGGTCCATGATGATGTGAGGGCTAGGCAATATTCGAATAAGAATAAAGCCATACAACCATAGAACTATGAATAATTGAAATAAACAAAGGTTCCCTTTGATATTTGTCATGTCCCCATGTCAAATGACAATACGGACTACGGAGGGCCTCATTCTAAAACGTTTCAAGTGGCTGAGTTAAAACCCCACCTCTGTACTGTACAAAGTGAGTTGTTGTTGATCCATTAACCAAGGCACACAGGGGATAG
>JH155219.1:265644-282316 GCA_000226015.1 Mnemiopsis leidyi | reverse complement strand
CCTCTTTAGTGTACAAAGTGAGTTGTTGTTGATTCATTAACCAAGGCACAGTCATTAACTCTACCTTCTCACTATTACAGTAACATGAGAGCTAGTCTTTGTACCGCCGTTTCATGTGGCAGCCAACATTCTCCGCCCGATCTATTTACTCGGTAAACAGAACATATCACGACTCATTTCTTTGTTTCCCTCTTTCATGTTAGAGCATATAGGCTAACTGTAAAAAGTCGTTATAGTTGTTAGTAGGACTGCTAAAGAGACATGCTTGTAAAAGGGCAAGGAAAGTCACTTTGAACGTCGAAATTCTCCTGTTGGATTACTCAAATTCGCCTGTTAGTCAGTGTGCCAAAAGTCCTGAAGGAGTTTGGAGATGTTTGTGTGCGACTACTGTGAAGAAGCTAGTCCGGACATGAAGCGCTGTGGAAACTGTCTGACAGTGAGGTATTGTAACGAGACTTGTCAGGTAGCTCACTGGTCTTTACATCAGCAGAACTGCAAACCTCATCCTTTAAACCTTTCTAGTGTGAGCAACAGCAGCGTTTCTTCAGATGCAACAATTCTAGACAACGGCGTATCATCAGATCCAGCCAAAAGCGTATTATTGAATGTGACAGAGCCAGACAAAAGCGTAAGATCGAATGTAACACTGCCAGACAAAGGCGTCATATCGTATGTAACCGAGCCAGAAAAAAGCGTAATATCGGATGCAACAGAGCCAGATAAAAGCGTAACATCGGATGTAACCGAGCCAGAAAAAAGCGTCATATCGGATGTAACCGAGCCAGAAAAAAGCGTAACATCGGATGCAACAGCGCCAGACAAAAGCGTAATATCGGATGCAACAGAGCCAGAAAAAAGCGTAACATCGGATGCGACAGAGCCAGACAAAAGCGTCATATCGGATGTAACAGAGCCAGACCAAAGCGTCATATCGGATGTAACCGAGCCAGAAAAAAGCGTAACATCGAATGTAACCGAGCCAGACCAAAGCGTCATATCGGATGTAACCGAGCCAGAAAAAAGCGTAACATCGAATGTAACACTGCCAGACCAAAGCGTAACATCGGATGTAACCAAACCAGACGAACGCGCTATATCGGATGTAACCGAGCCAGACAAATGCCTTATATCGGATGTAACCGAGCCAGACAAAGCCACTACACCTCTCAGCCCCGCAGACAGCACGGTAGTAGTCAGGCCCGTTTTCGATGACCCAACAAACCCCGGGTTCGGTATCTTGCACTCTTCAACTCCGAAACAGTTGGTAAACTTCCAGACTGGCAGAACTTTCCAGCTTGATGAACAGGCAATGTTAAAGAGGTAGTTTCTTTTCCAGATTTTATTCAGTACAACACTTTTATATTTAACCTTGGTATTTAACATCATGAAACGGTGTCTATCAGCAACTAACTTCCCAATTGTTAATTGCTATTAAGAGTAATTGCAATACCGGAATATCCAAAAATTACCAAACACCCCTCTCAGGTACAAAGGAGTGGAGGAGGAGATGACATTGAAAATACAAGTACCCTGGACGGAAGAAGGACTGCCCTGTACGAGCAGGGAACTATGGGTGTACAACCAGAGCAGGGACTTCACTGTGTGTATTCTACCGGCAGATCCCAACTGTCGGGTCATCAGGGATAAGATACTTGAGGAGGGCCTGCTCTGTATAAGGCCTGGGAAGAAACTGTACTTCCGAGCAAGACTTAGTGCGGAGTTTTTGTTACATGTTCAGTTGGATAGAACTGTAGACGCTAAGTGGTGAAATGGTTATAACTTGTTTTGTTACACTTTTGCTAGATTTTGTCGAAACAGTTATTCTGCACTTAGGTGACCTATTGTGTAAATTCCGAAAAAAAAATCTAGAAAAAACTGGTCTATGATATTGCAAAAGAAAAATTGAAAGATTGATAGAATTATGATGAGATTATCAGGCGAGTGATTCACTGATTTCATTGTTTATCGTGTTCTTACTCGGTCTTGTTAGAGACATGTTCTTGTAACGTTACAACAATGCCATTCTACCTTCGGACCTTCCTGCTAAACAAGCCGCAGTCGGCAGAGTTACCAGTTATATCATGTTTCTCTAACTCACTTCTAAACTGCAGTCTTAGGTATTCTGTTACAAAGTTACTGAGTTACGTGTCTTTTGTTCGAGCAGTCCTTCTGGTATGTTAGATATTGTCTCGTGGAAATTCCCTGACTCTGAACTCTAAATAAGTAGCACATAAGTAGCACATAAGTAGCACATAAGTAGGACATAAGCAGCACATAAGTAGCACATGATAGAGCTGAGTGTTAACACGAGTAACAGGTGTTGTCTGGGTAAATTTTTCTACTGTTTCTACGTTTTCACTACATATTACCATATATTATTATGCACTCAGCTTCCTTCGGCATGAGCTGGTAATGTACATACATGTACTTCTAAGGTCTACGTACTATGTACATATACACAATACCTACACATTATATCTATATATATATATATATGCAGCAAACTCCAGCTTACAGTCACTATGCTATTTTGCCTCTCTCGTTTTGATCTGGTTGTACATTGAGTACATAGTATGTATTTTTCATTTACCCATACTCACATAGCGGCACATAATGTTGCGTATACAGTTGCACCGTTGTAGTCCTATAGAGCTCTCTTAGTTGTTCTATTCGGCCTGTTACACTTGTACTGTATACTTTTTCACTTAGCTTTTCTTTTTCGTGTTTTTACTTTTTAAGTCAGGACATTGCAATAATAGTGTTATTCTGTTGCACGAATATGCAATGACCAAATGTTCGTGTAACTCAGTTACAATCTGCAGGAAGAAAGTGACAGAGTTACACAGTTAAAAGAGTGTTTGCTGCTGCAGAATCACCAGGACCACATGAAATGCAGTTGTAAACCACATTTTACCAAATAATACAGGACAATATATCAACAGTATCATACTTCCAATCTGACGAGATGGAGACCCTGTTAGAACCATCGTCTTACTTCCCATGTAAACCGTGTCAAACACGCTCCATCCACAGCTACGGTCTGACATTGCCGTGCAGTGTCGAGAGATATTACAACAACTTTGTCCTAAAACGTTCCGCAGTAGAGGGTAAACGAGGGAGGAAGGGCGGAGAGAGAGAGGAAGAGAAGGTAGCGAGGGTTTTCCCCTCGATAGACGGAATCACTGGGGTTGAAGGAAATGTTGAATTAATGTTTGATCATCTGACTGGAACTGTCAAGCACATAGACGGGAGAAAAGTGTTGCAGCAGTACCAGGGAAAGGAAGTTGAACTTCTGTTGAAGATCCAAGTGCCGTGGTCCCTGATGGGACCCCTCATGAACGAGGATCTCATGGCTTACAACAAAGATAGAGACTTTAGAGTTACCATCAAGAATTCGGATAGAGATTGTAGTAAGATTAGAGAGAAGATCCTTAAAGATGGCTACATGTGTGTTAATCCTGGAATGAAGTTGTACTTCCGGGCTGTATTGCACGCTGACTTCTCTCTGGACGTGTTCCTGGATCAGACCAAATTTCAAAGTTGGTAAAGAAGAAAGATAAGCATTTTTCGAGAGAAGTTCGAAGTTTTGATATGCAGAGTCTCAGCTTCCACACGCGCCTTCTTAAATTCACGTACTACTGTCTGCTCAACATGCAAATAGACTGTGACCCTGGATCAACACTATCCGTTCAAGAAGAGACGCTTGCAGCTTTGTAACATTACACTTCACCTGGATCTTGCAGTCCGGTAGCTGGTCACACATCTCTCTACACTACGTATACGTTTAACCGTGACTGGGATGACTTACTCGCTTGTGAGATTTACTAAATAGGGTAGGAGTCGGCCCGGTCAGGACTCAAGAACTTAATCTAATCGCTGCCGTGATGTGCTTATATTCTGATTTATGTGGCTTTGGTACGATTTGTATTGCCTATAATGATTTAAATTAATTAGGGTTTCAGAAAACAAACTTAGACCAATTTAGATTATAGAGTAACTTTGACGAACTTAGATTATAAAGTAAATTACTTTTCAAATAAGAGACAAGGCGTGATACATAATGTCAGTCAATCGGCGTTTACTTTTAATTATACATGCTGAGCACGTTCAAAGTTTAGACACGTGACCAGAACTAATAAATTCAAAACAGCACCGTTATTGTTGGGATAACTGTGACTAACCACAACTACGTTGCGAGATCAAGTCAGAACACAGCCTGCTGTAGTATAAGTGATAAAATTATTCTAAATCAAGAGTTAAGGTAGAGAACAGATTAGTATACATGCAAAGTCAGTAGCGTATATATACTGGTCGATTTAATTAAGGATATTAGAAGATATGACGAAAATTCGTAATTTACAATAATTTAAATGCAAAATTTCCCTACAAGCTTTATAAGGGTCGGAAAGGGTCATCAGTTGAGTAGACAAGATTCCGTAATATTCAAAAGAACACTACAGGCGAATTTTCGGCCGGTATACTTTTTTAGTAGCACAAACATTTCTAGTGTTTTTTGTGCACCGTCGAAAGCTCTTTTTAGAATTTTCATACTATATTTTCTTATAATCAGCGGTCAGAATTCCCACTTCGACTGGTGGCTTTGTTGACAAATAGAACACCAGATGACTTTGTGCGAGGATGCGTTGTGTAATTGCTGTGGTAAAACCGGAAAACATTTACCGCGACGTGAAAAGCGCCGTTCCGTGGTGTATTGTTACAGAACATGTTGGAATTGGAAGTTTTCAACATGTGAAGAAATACACATAGCAAACTTCTGGGAGACAGGAAGGTTTTACACCAGGGTACGCGCACAGAATTCCGAATTTGACGGAATTCCGACAACCTCAATTCCTAAATTAGGAATTCAGTGCAGTCGGAATTCCGTACAGGTAGCGCACGGGCTCACGTTCCCCTTACAAAACGGGGCTCACATTTTCATTTAATATTGGTGTTCTGAGTTGCATGATGGGCGAGTTCTTGTGGTGAGGGTTAGATGATCGTGGTGTGAGCAGTGATGTGGGCCATTACCGGGCCTGCATGGCGAGGTGGTAAGCAGGATGTGAGCCATTACGGGGCTTGCATGGCGAGGTGGTAAGCAGGATGTAACCATGACGAGGGATATGATCGCGATAACAAGCTTGCGAGATGAACTGAGACACCGAGATCAGTATAAAAACCCAGTCTGAGAAGTTTCATTATTGCAATCCATGTGGTTTCAAGTGGGGAGGGGGCCTTTTTCAGGTCCTCATTTCGAGCAAGCTCGACTCCCAGAGGTGTGCACTGATTGTTAACGGGTGTGTTATGTTGTGGGTGGGCCGAAGGATCAACCAAGCTACATGATTGCAATCCTGTCTTCTACAGTTACTTTCCTTCCTGGACGCAAGAAGAGCCAGAGAAATCCTTTTGGTGATGGACATCGCTACACCAAAGACCGCTCCCGGAATGGCAACACCTACTATAAGTGTACCCTGTTCAAAGACGGATGCAGAGCACGGATAACCCTTAACGACGACGACTGCCTGGTGTCTCCTCCTCCTTCCGATACCACTCCCATCCTGCTCCTGTTGCTGAAACTCACGGAAGTCGGAATTCCGTGCGGGAACCTTACACCAGGCCTGGAACTTGGACAAATTTATTCTTTGCAGACATATGGCTGGTGCGGTAAAACAGGGTTTGACTTGATTTGATGTCCTCGTTGTAAATCGGCTTGGTACTGTGACATTTTGTTAGAGGATAGAGTTGACCTGCCACCAGAATACCTGCATCATCGGCACGCAAGGAGGGAACGATCGGTAGAATGACGAAAAACTGTCGGAACCGTTATGTATGGAGAAGAAACAAAAATGGATGAGGAAGATGACACAGGCTACAACAAAGTGTATCAAAAATAACGCAAGGACGAGTATAGAAGTTTCTATTCTTTTGGAAATCTGTCTTGGATCAATTTCTTGTACTGCTAAGCTTACTTGAACAGCGACTTTTCACTTGAAGTGGATTTATTATCTAGTTCTGCGTCAAAAAATTTGCGTTGGGAGGTAAGAGAAATTTAATTTTCAACGTTTTAAATTATATGTAAACACAATTTCCAGAAATGCTAAATCTTATACCTATCCTATGCCAAATACTTTTCTATAGCATTACTATCCAACAAGAAATTATGAGGTCGAAACTTATCTTGAGATTAAATTGTATTTTCTAGTCTTTGGTGTGATAAAAAATCGAAGAACTTACCTGATAACTCGGATCTGAAAGTACTACATCTGATATCGTGTCCAGGACTTTCCTCCCCATTAATGTCACGATACAATATCGGGATGTCCATGTCAGAGCCATTCTCTTGTATGACATCATCACTTTTGATGACGTCATCAACCAAGACTTTTATGTCTGGCGGGTGGAGGGTGTGGAAAGTTTGGCTTCGGGCGATTTCCATTACATGACAAAGCCAGTCTACGTACGACTGTCTGTACTCGAGAAGTACCTAAACATAGAAAGAGTTGAAACTCTTTGTGAAGAATAAAGATACCTAGTCAGAGGTTCCACTCGAAGAGCCCAATACTATACTCATTAAATTTAATAAGATTGGTTATAGTGATAATCAACATTAGACTTCCATATGATAGTTTGAAGAACAGCTACAGTGGGAGTTACATACTTACTCATTTAGCAATCTCTCACCTCTGTTGACGGCTGATCTGAGATAAGTACCAGAGTCTCAATCAGAGAAGCAGAGAGAACCTTCATCTTCTGGACCTTGTCCTGATTGCCATCCTCAGCGTCAGCAGCTACTCTCTCTGACACCAGCTTTATCATATCAATCGCATCGTCTGCGGAGTCAGACAACTTGACGGGGTCAAACTCGATGCAGCTGTCATCGACTAGATCGGAGGGTAGTTCTGGAACAAGAGTTGTGACGTCACTACACGTGGATAGCACCGCACTGTGTAGACAGTAAACTGCAAATGTAACATCCAGTCTAAGCTGCATGTACTGAGCAGGATCCATCAGATGTACCGTACTCATTGAGTCCTTTAGCTCTCTCAGTTTATTCATGTGTTTGGAGACAAGCTCGCAGTATCCCTGAACGCTTATTTTGTCGGAGATGAGTTCAACTGATGTGAGTAACCTCTCCATATCTTCAGCAACCACCCAGCAGTCTTTCCGATCGGGAAACTCCGGAAATGCACAGTGATTCCCCAGGATGTCCCCGATAGCAATTGTGAGAAGTCTAAACTTGGTCGCCCATTGGTATTTTATTGCTTCAAACTTGGTTCTCTGGAGAGTGTCATTGGGCCTCGACGATACAACGTGGATAGCATCACACAGAGCTGGTGTCATCTTGGTCACGTGATCCTGTGTGACCATGACCAGCGTTACGTCGTCTCTTTCCTTCTCGTTCGTAATCAAGTTTATGTCCACTGCAAGCTTAAGATCAGAGGTTATATCACTTACAGTATCGACCAACTTTATTATTCTTTCAGTGGCTGTGGAGAACACGTCCTTGTTCTTCGGAGAACTGACGATGTCCAAAAGAGGCTTCAGAAAAATATCGAGATGTGAAGTGACACTGTTGATGGATTCTAGCCAGTCTTCAACTGAGTCTTCTAGATCACCTGGTCTCATTAGAAGAATTTGATTTACTGTTCCCTTGACTTGTTCAACGGTGTCTTCCATTTCGTATCTGTAAATAAAATATGTGTGACTTACAAAATCAAAATAAATAAGTGTCATTGAAAACTGTATTAAGACGGTAAACCGTATTGTAAAAAAATCAAGTCTCGTGTTACATATCATACAAATCGTGCAGACCAATGAAATACTTTAGGAAAATAGCCAAGAATATGAAATTAACCTCTCGTTTACATCAGTGTGTGTAGAACTGAGAACTTGGAGACAGTCACACAACTTTGTAGTGATAGATTTTATTTCCTTAAGCTCGTGTCCTTCATCCTTAATAGTCCCTTGTCGCACTAGCCTGGGTGAAGTTTGGTCTGTTTGATGCCTAGATTGAAGATTGTACCATATCTAAACAAAATATTAAAACTACTAAGTTCTAAAAAAGTCGTCCAAAGAAAGAGGAGATAAAAATAAATATGTACTTGCTAATTGAGAACGTACAACTAACGAAAAAATGTATACCTGTATCCTGCAGCCTTGATTGGCTCATGTAGATCCTCTGGGAAGTGATTTACACTTGGTTTTCTTTCCTTCTCTGTGTCAGGAGCAGATTTCAAATTCGACTCATGAGCGGGCGATTCTGCCAATTTTTCCATTTGACAAACATCTACCTTAACAGCATCAAGCTCTATGTCTTCGATTTCAACAGTATCCATGGCAACCTCTCTGCTGCTATCGTTACTGATGTCTGGCATCATTTCCAACGCATTTGATAAACTGATCATTTTGTCGACCCACTCTTTTCCGAATGAATCAAGCTGAGCTCTAAAATTCTCATCGTTTGTATCAGCAGCCACGAGAAGCCCATACTTTATAACTTCAGGGGTTATGTTCATCAGCTCTTCATTCACTTCGTTGATATAATCTCGTTGATACTCCTGACATTCATTCGACTCAGCAAAAGGTTTTGAAATCCTCCGCATTTTAGTTGTCATTGCAGATAAAGAATTCCCGAGGACCTGGACTTTAGGACGGTTGCCAGATTTAGCAGAAGATATAAGATGCTCAATGGCGATGTTAACTTTTGAAGGGGGAATACCAAGCTCTGTTTCGTCTGGCATGGTATCAGGCTGATTATCAGCCACCAAGGTACAGAGTTGGAGATAATGCTCCTGCCACTGGGAACAGAGATGCTCTAAATGAGACAAAGTGACGTCATCTTGGCATTCTGTCAGAGCAATGGCCGTCCTACTCATCTCACTAAACACATCTTCTAATTCACCGGATGTGTTGTCGATTTGTTGGGCTACTGTTGAGCTAAGACAAGCAGCAGAACAATATGTAGCCAGATCTATCTGCTTAGTGGTCCTCAGGGACAGCGAATCAAGTTCGGCTTCAGTCATATCTTTGTCTCCTGATGTAGCCGCTGTTATGAGGCCGTTCATTGATGGGACTTTGATAACTTGGTGATTGGAACTCGGTCCTAATCCAAAGTCGTCGAATGCTTTACCAAGAACGATAACTGAGTCAGCCCAATGACGGGCACTCCATCTAAGATTTTCAATTGAAATAGCATTTTTGTTATTGCTTGATGTTTTTCGTGCTGCATCATTTACACTTGGTGTTAGTTTATTCATTTCTTTCACAAGGAAATCGATAGTTCGTAGACGTGTTTTGTTGTCAGAAAGACTGTGGCACTGTTGACTTAAATCTTTGATCCTGCCACAATGTGCAGCTAGTACAGTAATGCAACTCTCGACTCCCTCTCCGTTCATAGCGGTGGTGATCAAGTCTGCCAAGCAAATTATAGCATCATTAATGGATGCGGGAGGTTTTCTAATGCCCTTAACACCGACAAGTTTGTTTATGTCATCGGGATCTAAAGATTCGTCTTTCATCGCAAACTGTAACAATATGTCAGGTGGCTCATTCTCGTTGCTTGATATGTTTTCAGGGTATGTTTGAACCCCGATATCAAAGAAACCTGTATCTCCTCTAAGAGCAGACGCAAGCCGTTTTGCTGCATCAGCTTGAGTTGTGAATGGATCACCTTGTTCCTCACACACGACGGTTTTTATTTTGTGAACTGCCCTGGCAATCTCATGTGCCACAGTTGCTAGCTCCTCTTGAGAGTCGATGTCTTTAAAGTCGTCAACAGTAGCTTGAGTCAGAGCGATTATCCGGGGTAAGACATGCTCCAAATCAGCAAGCGCAGCTTCAAGCTCAGAGGAAAACGTGGTACTGGTCGATTTTAGGAGTTCTTTTTGTCCCACATGAAACACTCTCTGAGCTTTGTTAATCATGGCTTTGGCAGCACGCAATAAAGCTACAGCATCTTGATTAATGAAAGCCTGTTTTGAGAGAGCAACATCCTTGTTAATGTGACTCTCTGAAGCACGGAGAAACTCTCCAGTGTTTGTAAGATTGTCAATTAGAGCCAGCAGTCTCGACACAACTTTAGACCATTCGTTACACATAGCATTCATAAAGGCAAGAGTGATATTCTCGTTAGGATGAGCATGCACAGACAGTGCACAAGCAATAATTTTTGGACCAAGTATACTTATATCAGCAGCGATCTTTTGGAGGACTAGGATGTTCTCATCGTCTTCTTTACTTACTTCGACCGCATATTCTGTAATGTCAATTAATCTGTTAGCATGCTGCTTAAACCGCTCAATGTACTTTTCAAGCTCAGGATCATTGGGAACATACGTTTTTTGAGCAGCTGCTCGAAGGTTTAGAAGAGGTTTGGACTGGTCTGTGTTGTGCTCACTAGATTTGTAGGTTTGAGAGAGAATTCTGTTAAGTTCTGAGAACTGTTCACCCATTTGGTTTGATAGTTGATTGATCACATTCCAAGACTGATTAGATTGACTCGTTACAGCATAAAGTTTTGCAAGTTCTGATCGAATTTTGATGATCTTAGAACAGATTGAACTTATAGCATTACGCCTCCTGGAAGATTTTTCTCCAGCAACAGCAATGCTTGCATGCAATACTAACTCGAGGTACCTAGTTGCTGATTCCACATCAATTGTGTTTAAAGCACTTAGCATATTCCGTATTGTTGTCACAAAAGTTTTAATATTTTCATTAAGCTGAGTATCTGTCTGGATGACAGATCGTCTTGCTCGATCTTGCAGAATATTCGATATGACAGTTGGAGTCCTTTTGATTATTTTCAATCCCTGCTCCACAGTCGCTCTTGTTGTCTTGTCCTTAATTTCTTTGTGATAATCTGTTATTCTATAGCAGAATTGTGTGAGGTCCTCAATGAAATGCTTGAACAGGGGCACCAAAGTTTTCATGTTACCACAGGTGTGTGGAATGGAATGTATTTCTGCGACTAGTTGCTCACCACAACTTTTGATTATTTTGATTTTCTGACCGTCCAGAGATAATAATATCTGCAAATAAAACGGAATTTATTGTAGTTAATGCATTATTCAGGACAGTTACACTTTCATTGTGTCGTTCGCGGAGGCAATGAAACGAGCTAAAATTATTCATACAAATAATTGACACTGATCTGGCAAGAAAACTGCAAAAGTAATGTAATTAAGTTCATCGGATTTATATAAAATGTAGTTATTTCATATCAGATAGCTAGGTATCATATTATAAGTAGAATAAACTTGCAGAGTTAAAAACATTATAATAATAATTATATCATAATCATTGAATTGAACAAACCTTCATCACAGTTAGATTGTACTGGAAACAGGAATCACGAAGAGCAGTCCTTAAAGCAACTGATTGATCAGAACGAAGGGCATGACTCACACTCATAAGATCACTGCCAGCCAAATCCAAGTCTTTTGTTAAACTGCGGACCTGAGAGACAGTACCGGATCAATTAATGATAGTGAACAGTGGTATCTACGCCCACTTTCTATGCAGGAGATCGGGAGTTTTATTCCCATATTTTACAATCCTAGAGAAGGGTGCAATCTTCTTCAGTCGACTCAGCCGAATAGCCGGAAAACCGTGATTGAGGGTTAAATGAGGAGGTTCTCCATTAACCACTATACACCCGAAAATGATTTTCAAATTACATTAGGTTCCAGGTTATGTACACCTCCCATCTCCTAAGGTCGATTTAGTAACCTGCTATACTTAACTTAAAAAGCTGCAAGGATAGTGAACAACAACCTAAACAATTCAGCAAGCTGTCAAATTTGCCACAAAACGGATTTGTATGGCATAAAAACGGATTTTTCCACAGAATAATTCGACTTTAACGTATTCTTGTGGATACATTTAATCCACAATCAAACAGTTTGCTTAGTGCAGTATTTCTGTGAACATTGCTGTACTTGGTCCCGAAATGATTATCCATTTAAATTATCCATTTTGATTGATTATTAACTGTATTATTAACTAACTTACTCGGGATTATTACAGTCGGTTTATTAACGACCGGGAAAAATTAAAACCGGGAAAAATATGGCGAAATTGCCCAAAACCCGCCACATTATCCCGGTCGGAATTTTACCAGTGCCAAACCTTTCAATTTTAAAATTGCAGAAAATACAAAAATTGCAGAAATTTAGTTTAATTATACTTGTTTTGGAAACGGTTTTCCCAACAGCAACTAAGGTGTGATGTGAACATTGTTTTGCAATAGCTGATGTTTTAATATATAACCACATTGACATCGTTTTTTCATCAGCGTATCTTTTTTGAAATTTATAACTCACTAAGTTATTCAAAGTGCTATAACCACGGCGTTTAATCAATATTTTCTAAACTTGGATTCGACCACAGTACTATTTTAAAAGTTTTGTAGTATGCATCGATTAATCAGCTATTTTTACTTAGAAACCTTTTAACTATTTCATAAAAAGTGGCTGGTATCCAAGAGATGAAAATAAAAACAACTGAAATTGAAAATCTTATACAGAATGAGAAAAATGGATTCAGATAAACTTCGCTGTTTGCTCCAATAGTCTTCTCTAGTAAATATGAGACAACGGTTATAATATGAGGACCCACACCCCTTGGGAACCCCAAGAGCTGAGTGGGCAGTATTTATTATGGCCGGTGAAAATAAAAAACGGGGAAAATATGGTGAAATCCCCCAAAACCTGCCACTTTATCCCGGTCATAATAATCCCGAGTAAGGTAATTAGTATGATTATCTTAAGATCAATTTCTTTTTTCAAAATAAGTGACATCATGGATGAAACTAAGTTTTATAAGCAAATTCACTAAACATATAGTTTCTATATGATATCAGTCATAAGTGTGGGCTTATATATCGACCTCGGCCTCGGAGGTGAACGGGTTAAAAAATCTAGAATCTTCCAGGAGCCCCTTCAGTATAACTGTAAAAGCCTGGATACAGGTGTAACGACATAAATACAAATAAGACTTCCGTGGATAAGGAATAATATGCCCTTTCAGATTCCGACAGCCGAAAAGGATGCTGTTGTAAAGCAGGTGATATACTAATATGGAAGCATTTACCCACAATGAAATTTGTCCATGTCACGGTGGCCTAAACTTCATGAGCAGTAATTTTAAAAGTATTTAGAACAAGAAGTATCATAATACTTTAATAATAACATAACACTTCATCCAGTAACTGACCTGCCTAGAACATTCAGTAGAGAGCCTTGAAGCTTCTTCTTCAGCAGCCATTGTGAAAGAGCGGCCAGCCTCAACAACTATCTAAAAATACAATAATCTAGCATTTCATTGAAAGGTTAGAAACAAATTTATAACAGACTACAGGTTTTCAAAATATGATGACTTGTGCTGCAGCCTGAATTTATCTTCGAATTACATTTCGAAGTGATAGGATAAGCTAGAAGCCAAATGTATGTGGCAAAACTTTTTAAACGTCTTAAATCTCTATTATACCTTTACTACCTTACCACATACAAATTACTCATTTTAAGCAAACCTCAGCTGCAGGTAGCATATCAGGCACTGGGATGTGCTGCCTGCGGGCAAGTTCTGAGCTAATTGTAAGCTGTACAAGTTGAGCAGTGGCTGGTGCCATAACAATTTCTTCACTTCGAGGAACATGCTTGGCATATCTCAACATAACCTGATAATTATATCCTAATCAACTTTTACAGCAATCTACCAAATTAACACAATCATACAAAGAATATATTTTAATAGATTGTTTGCAGTGGATCCGATCCGATCCAATACAATGTGATGGGATTCAACTGGTTGTCTGCCAAACTAACAACTACCTTCAGAAATCCCAGTAATAGAATTGTGTAATGAATATTGGTGGTTATGATATGATAATGGAACAGAGAAGTGCTGTAAGGGCAATGAAGTGAAAAATTATTCAAAATATATTTAAGAAGTTTTTTAAGTCAAGTCTTAGCTCATTATCAAAGCTGTCGCGCTTCCCATTTTAGCGTAAGCTTCAAAGTATTGTAAGCTGTGCAATGGAAATTTGAATTTGCACTATATTCCAATTCAAAGTAACTCTGAAAACCACTAGTGACGATCTGCTAAAAAGATACATTATATATACTAGGTGGTAGGCCCAGATAACATGGAACATCATGGACCCCCTAGCCCCTTTGTTTCGTGGTCAGACCCTAATTTATTGCATTGAATTATCATCAATCTCGTCCAGGGGGCCACGATGCAAGCTGCATGCAAGGCAATACTCCATGAATTGATACTGCAATCAGTTTTTGTTCAGAGTTCAATTTCATCAAGACGTTGACTGTTGTCTGGGGCCTATTCTTGCTCCAAGCCTTTTTATATTAATCATGAATAATATCTATGGCCGACTTAGCCTGGAACATACATTATGTTGTATGCTGATGAGGGAAATGAACTGTGAAATTGATTACGGCACCATTCAGAGAGATATTAATTATTAACAACTTATTAGATTAGGCATTACAGACTTGAATGAAGTTTCATCGAATAAAATGAATCGTACGCATACTGTCTGTGGGTGATGCAAACTCTGCCAGGTATTCAGTAGTTTTATACAAAATGAAAATTGACATTAATAACTTCTAGTTTTTATTACAGGCTACAGTCATTTGAATAATGACAAACGTGACCCATGTAAATATTGGGCAAAAGGGTCATATAGTTTGGTGAGTGGGGCAATTGGCGCCAATGGATCCACTCAATGGAACAAATGGAGGTTCCAATGGCGCCAATGCAAATGGTGATGAGGTCAGTGGTGCCAATGGTTGTCAAAAACTCAAACTTTTAATCGACATCATGTACATGAAAACTTCGTACCTAAGTAATATACATGGGTTGAATTAGTTTGATTCAATATTGAACAGGTAGTTAAAGCCTTTTCCTAAAAACACAATTAGTATACATATTAGCTTACCGGGCGTTGCGGGGCTTTCTCTATACTATACGTTTTCCTCCGCAACAATAAGCCTGAGGTCCCCAAGCAAATATTAGCTAGCCTAAACTTTCAGGGGGCTCGTCAACGGGCGATGCGCGTCTAAAATTTCTTCGCCAGGCCAGAAATGCGTAACAGCGCGTGATGGCCGCGACAGTAGGTTATCAACCTACAAGGGGGCTCGGCTCACTACAATGAGAATAGTGCGTGTGTTGTATTTGAGCTTTGTTGTGCTGCACGAGCGTGTGCCTGCCCCATAATCCCATATGCAATATGCATGCTTTGGCATTTGCGGTGGACAGGTGCGCGCGCCGCGCGTCACCTCAACTGCGCTTGTAGGTTGATAACCTACTGTCGCGGCCATCACGCGCTGTCACGCATTTCTGGCCTGGCGACCAAGAAATTCTAGACGCGCATCGCCCGTTGAAACTGCGCGCACTTTGCTGGTCCAATCCACGCGGCGCTACCTATTCAACCAAGTGCGGTAAATGAAATATGTATTATTTGATTATTAACTTCTGTAAATAAAATTTGACTTTTTTTGAAAAAATTTGACTTTTTCTTCTCATATTGGCGAATCATTTTAAAAACCTTTACCATAAATTCCAAAGTGAGGTTATTGAGGGTACGGTTTTTGTTTTTATGTGAGAAATTTGAGGATAATTTCCTATGAAGCATCTGAGGGTAATTATTTGAACTTTAGATCAGCAGACAATTGCCTAACTTATGTGAAAATGAATGTTGTTTGAGCTGGCAATGACTGAGGATAACATAAATTAGCAGGGTCATAAAATTTTATATATGTAATCTGAAATAGTTCAATTAAAGGTAAATCTATAGGAATTTTTTCATATCAATCATATTGTTGTCCTAATGCTTACTTAACTTAATGCAATCCCTTATACGTCTTGACAACTTGAAATTTGTGCTCAAATTGAGGATAATTTCAAGTTTTGGATGAGAGGTCTTTTTAATTACCCTCAAATGGCATATTTTGATAAAATCAAGGGTAATCCCGATGCTGTTCCATACCCAAAGAAACATTCCCACTCATGGAATTAGCAGTTTCCACTTTTGAGCTCCCTCAATTAACTCTTCTTGTCCAGTATAAGGCATACTCGCAGCAAATAAGATTTTGCACACAAGTCTGGTGAACGCTCTTTTTAGCCAGAAGGCTACTGTGTACCCCAAATTTTAAGAAAAATAATCTACTCTCCATATTGAAAACAAAAATTGCGGCCGCTATCATGCCGTCGCTTATTGTCATTAAATGAGGAATGAAAAAAAGACAACCTCGTACCAGACATAACTTTGGTTAGTTATTATTGTTCTGCATCGGCATGTGTAAATGCAGACGCGCGAATTAATGCAGCCGTTTGATGCAGCCATGTTTGAAAATTTGCAAGCGCAAAGTTTGAACACAATTGCGCGTTCTTTGCATAGTTTGTTTCAAATATCTTAACTCTGCATGACGTCGTCATTATTGTATTGTAATTGTATGTGCTGCCTTCATAATTTATTCATACTGTGTTGTTTTTATGCTTTTGGCGTTTCATGAATTAATCGTTTCAAAAAGATTTGTTCGGTAGCTGGGATTAAAATCGTGTTACATTCATTTCTTAATCTGTCATTCGACTAAAAGTCAATTAAACTCAAGTTTAAAAGAATTTTGATCGACTTTACTTTTACTTGTTGTTCTTC